>CM038793.1:220304271-220389519 GCA_021764765.1 Vicia sativa
GCCTTGCAACACATGTTGAAAGTAGAGCTGATTACCTTGAGGGATCCTCCTCAGAATATCAACACTTCCTCTCCGAGATACAATCCTAATGCTAAGTGTGCTTACCATTCTAATAGCCTAGGATATAGTACTGATGACTGTTGGGCTCTGAAGAACAAGATTCAAGATATGATTGAAGCTAAGCAGATTGAGTTTGATCCTCCTGTTGAGACTCCGAATGTGATCAACGCACCTATGCCTAACCATGACAAGAGTTCCAATGTTGTTGGTGAAGATACTTACGTTTTCAACATAGATGACTTGACCATTCCTTTGATGACTATTAATAAGAATTTGCTGCAAGCCGGTGTCAACCCAGGATGCCCAGAGAATTGTCGTTGGTGCCCATCTGCACCTGATGGTTGTGCTTGGTTGAGAAGACGTGTTCAGTGCATGATGGATAACCGTGAGATACTATTTCGAAACACTTTGTCTTGCGTGAGCGTGCGAAGAAATGTCTTAAAGATTGACAATGCAAATGAGAATTGTACCGTGCATGGGATACCTTGGGGCAGCCAAGTGGAAGAATACGATTACATGTGGTACACTATTCACAAAGCTACAAAATTCCTATTGAAGATGTTAAAGCAACCAGATGGGTGTGATTTCCCGAAGACTATCTTGATATTAACACAATAAGGATTTCCTGGGTTTCTATGCGGGTGGCACCTCTTATCATTACTTCTCCAAGACCGGTTCCATATTCCTCCGACAAAGCTATTCCTTGGAATTATGGGCGATGTTTTACTATCATGGCGTCAAACAAGACCCTCTGACTATTGAAGATCTTACAGTTGAAACTGTCGTTCCTGACATCGACAACATCACCGGATCAAGTAAAGTAACCAGAACTGGAAGAGTATTCTCTCCAGATATCTCTCCTCTAAAAGACACTGCGACTCCAGCACGCATTCCAGCTATTCAATCCATTCCCAAGCTAGAGGGAAGAACGTTGACTCGTCACCTTTCGGCTGAGATGCCAAAGGAAGTTACTGAAGACACCTCCAAACAAGAAATGGAGGAAATCCTGAAGATTATCAAGAAGAGTGACTACAATGTTGTGGAACAATTGGGACAGACTCCATCCAAGATATCCATGCTCGCTCTGCTCTTGTGCTCTGAGGCTCATGCTAATGCCTTGGTGAAGTTCAGAAGAATGCTCACGCATCGCATGACACTACTATTGATCAATTTGAAGTTTGTATTTAACTGGCTGCCAACAATGGCCTAAACTTCTCTAATCTGATTTGACTCTGCCGGAAAGAAACACAACAAAGCCTTGCACATCTCTGTCGAATGCAAGGGCGTTACATTGTCTCATGTTTTGGTGGATACTGGTTCTGCTCTGAATATCCTTCCGAAAGCTGCTTTTGATCGACTTGATATCAAAGGGTTGGTTCTAAGACCCAGTGACATTATTGTGAGAGCTTTTGATGGTTCTAAGCAGCGGTACTTGGAAGCTCACTACTTTGTCAAAAGTCGGTTCCCAGACTTTTGACTCCACTTTCTTTGTCATGGACATCCGTCCAGCCTACTCTTTCCTACTCGGACGCCCTTGGATACATGGGGCAGGCGCTGTTACCTCTACCTTACATCAGAAGCTGAAGTACCCGGTGAAAGGGAAAGTTGTTACAGTGTGTGGTGAGGAAGAATATATGGTCAGTCATCTACAGTCCTTTCGATATCTCGAGATGGAAGGTGAATTCTTCGAGACTCCTTGTCAAGCTTTTGAAACAATCCCCAGAGTCATGCCTGTTGACTCTCCTGTCACTCCTAAAGTTACACAAGTTCCTCCTAGGATGGCCTCGTTGAAGGATGCTCAAGTTGCTTGGGTTGAAGGTAGTGCTATTTGGGGACAGCTCCCTGATCTCCCTTTCAAATTTGACAAGACTGGTTTAGGCTTCACCATCAAAGGTCAGAAGATGATACGCCGTGAACGTGCCGGCTAACTTCCTTTTCGCATCAGCCAGAGTGGAATCCATGCTATAGAAGACGACGACCACGACTTCGACATCAGCAGGTGGATCTTCCCAACTCCAGACAACGGGCTCAACAATTGGAAGACTGAAGACGTCATACCAATCTCCTTTAGACATGAGTAATTGCTCTTATTTTTGTTTTTCTTTTCGTATCTTCTATGTTTTGAATAATAAACTCTAAAGCCCAGTGCCTTGCCCGGGGCATCATGGTTCGTTTGTGAGGGTTATTATCTGTCATTTGCATATTTTCATTCAATAAAATCGTTGGACTTTTGCATTCAATTGTTGCTTTCCTTCTTTTACCTTATCACCCTTGACTATGTGTTTCTTACACACATATGTGATATGCAGAATCACTCCGACTCTCGTTGATAACGACTATCTTTGTTGCTAAATATGACTTCGATAATCCGATCTACAAGCCGAAGGCGAAAGTGAGGAAGATTGTGAAGTGCCGAGGAGAACTTGTCGGGGCGCCACAACAAGAAGAGCAAGTTATCTGCCACACGAAGAACGAGGTTGAGGTTGTGAATTTGAGTGCGATGAAGACAGAGAAAAGAGATCGAAGATAGGAGCGGGTCTTGAGAAAAGTGTTAAAGAAAGGTTGGTTAGGATGCTACGAGACTACATTGAGGTTTTGCTTGGTCATACGAAGACATGCCGGGTCTAGACATTGATATTGTGGTACACCGATACAAACAAAGAAGGTTTTCTCCAGTGAAAGCAGAAGGTTAAATCGTATCGTCTGAGATGTCAAGAAAATCAAAAGCGAAGTTATGAAATAGTTCAATGCTGGTTTCTTAATTTACTTCTATCCACGATGGGTTTGCTAATGTGGTTCATATGCCTAGAAGGATGGTAAGAATGCGGATGTGTGTGGATTACGGAGATACGAACAAAGCAGTCCGAAGAGCGATTTCCCACTTCCTCATATTGATGTTACGGTTGACAACACCGCTCGGCATAAGTTTTCTCCTTCATGGATGGTTTCTCTGGTTCAATCGGATCAAAATGGCTCCGAAGACATGGAGAGACTACTTTAGTTACGGTGGGGCACTACGCTACAAGGTTATGTCGTTCGATTTGAAAGCGGGCGCCACTTATCAGCGTGCTATGGTAACATTATTTCATGACATGATTCATCACGAGATAGAGGTCTCGTCGGCGACATGATAGCTCGATCCTGGACGAAGAAGAACATCTTGATCATCTTGAGAACTATGATAGATTGAAGAAATGCAGTTGAGACTTAATCCTAACAAGTGCACCTTTGAGTCAGATCCGGAAAACTCCTAGGGTTTGTTGTCAGTGGTAAAGGTATTGAGGTTGACCCGTAAGGTTAAAGCTATTCAAGAGATGCCACTCCCTTGAGAAGGAAGTCGGAGGTTTCTTGGGCGATTGAACTACATTGCAGATTCATTGCACCTAAGCGCTGCTTGTGAGCCAATCTTCAAGTTACTTAGAAAGATCAAGTGGTAGAATGATGGATGCGATTGCCGGATAAACTTTTGACAAAATCAAGGAGTACCTACGAATCCTCCTATCCTATGCTGCATGCCGAAGAAGACCTCTTATCATGTACTTGACGGTGTTAGAATCAATGGGGTGTGTGTTGGGGCAACATGGCGAGTCAGGTCGAAAAGAGCATGCAATATACTACCTTAGCAAAAGTTTACCGGTGTGAAACAAGATACTCACACTCGAGAAAACTTACAACGCTTTAAGCAGGGCGCTGGCAGCTAAGGCAATATATGTTGACTCACACTACCTTGTTGATTTCCAAGATGGATCCGATAAAATACATATTTGAGAAACCAGCTCTCTCGGAAGAATAGCAAGATGGCGAATGATCTTGACCGTCGACATCGATTACACTTCAGCGATCAAAAGTGTAGTGGCCGTCACTATCGTTGTCTGATTCGATTTCAGACGAAGATGTTTTACTAGTTACGGATTGTGAAGAACAGGCCGGACGAAGGACTGAACAAGGATCCCGATGGACCATGGTCTTTGATGGAGCCTCAACGCGCCCAGCGGCGGCATTGGCGCCATCATTACATCCCTACAGGCGGACATCGCCTTTCACCGCCAGATTATGTTTCGATTGCACTAACAACATGGCGAATCTGAGCGTGCATCATGGGTATCAAAGCTGCTATTGACTTAAGAATCAAGTTCTTACAAGTGTATGGAGACTCGGCTTTGGTGATCGGTCGAGATTAAGGCGAGTGGGATACGAAGCATCCGAATCTCATTCCATATCGAGCATGTTCTAGTTTGATCCCTACTTGAAGAAATCACTTTCCACGAGAATCGGTTGGCAGACGCATTAGCTACTATGTCATCTATGTTCAAGGTTAGATGGGACAACGAGGCTCCCCAGATCATCATTGAGACGAACCGGTATTGTTATGAGCTTGATCTGAGAGAAACCTTGGTACTATGGCGTGAAGAGGTATCTTGAGACTCGGGAATATCCGCAGGGGCATCTGTCAATGATAAAGTTCTTGAGAAGATTTGCATCAAATTCTTCCTCAACAAGCGACATCTTATACAAAGCGCAATCACGACTTGTGCTTACTCATTATGTGACCGAGAAAAGCAATGTCGTATCATGGAAGTTACGAAGGCGCATTTGGTACTCAGTGGACATACAATGGCTAAGAAGATTTTGAAACAGGTTACTATTGGTCCACCATGGAAGTGATTGTCACCGCTATGCTCGATCTTGTCACAAATGCGATTTATGCGGACAAAGTACACGTACCTCGGTTACCTCGAATGTTCTAACTCCTTGGCCTTTTGCAATGTGGGGCATTGACATGATCGAGAAATCAAGCCCACGCTTCAACGGACATCGTTTCATCCTTGTGGCAATTGACTATTTCACCAAGTGGGTAGGCGACCTCGTTCGCATCATTACGAATGTTGTGGCTCGATTCATCAAACATAATCTTATCTGTCGGTATGGCACTCCCGAAAGGATTATCACAGATAATGGCTCTAATCTCAACAACAAGATGATCACCGAACTCTGCACGCAGTTCAAGATCAAGCATCACAATTCTTCTCCTTATCGGCCTAAGATGAATGGTAGATGGAAGCCGCCAACAAGAACATTAAGAAGATTATACAGAAGATGACAGTGACTTACAAAGATTGGCATGAGATGTTACCATTTGCTCTTCATGGTTATCGCACTTCAGCACGAACATCAACAGGGGCAACCCCCTTCTCTCTTGTATACGGTATGGAGCGGTCCACCCATCGGGGTTGGATACCCTCGACGAGTCCTCCAGGCCGAGAGTTAAGCGAAGGCGATTGGGTCCAGACTCTCCTTGACCAGATTAATTTGATTGATGAGAAACGACTCGCATCCATCTGCCATGGACAGATCTATCAGAAGCGAATGATCAGAGCATTTAACAAGAAGGTCAAGCATCGAGTCTACCAAGTCGGTGATCTAGTAGTCAAGCGCATCATTCTTCCACAAGGTGATCCCAGGGGCAAATGGACTCCCACCTACGAGGGACCGTTTGTAGTCAAGACAGTATTTTCCGGCGGAGCTATGATACTTAGCACCATGGATGGCGAAGACTTCCCACACCCTGTGAAGCAGAGACATAGTCAAAAATACTACATATAAGAGACCCGGGTCGGCGGACCTAGGCAAAAATAAGGGCATCTGGCGAACCAAAGGGTTGGGCAAAGTTAAGATATATACAAAACATGTACACCGGCAAGTCAAAACTGAAAGGCGGCTTGGCAAAAAGGTATCGGTGGGCGAAAACCGAAAGGCGGTCTAGAGCAAAAGTTAGGGATTTAAGCGATATATCTCTGTCGGATCACCTATCTAGAGACTACTATCAGCATTCAAGATTCAAAATGGCGAAGATCGATTCACTCACTTTCTACTAACAGCAAAGAGATGAGATAGTTGAAATATATGAGTACTAGCATAGTTGGAACTTAACGAGATTGTTTCCGCATAGCTTTTTACCTTTCTTGTGTACAAACTATTCGGCCATACGCCACATTTCAAATAAATACAAGTTTCTTTCTCTTTACAATTTTTGCTGTTGTTGTTGTTTGCATAAAGTCCAACGTTTGCTTTGAATGATTATATGCATTTGACAATAAAATCTATTCCAAACATACGAAAAGTGGTAAAAGTAATTACTGAGACTCGAGGAATCGAGATGACGAAGGAAGTCACCACACTCCCACGAGCATGATCCCCACGAGATGTCACTCACCACAAACCCCAGTGGAGTACATGAGGTCCCCAAGCAATGATTCCACTCAACAACGGATTCGCTTGTGACAATAACATTTCATCCCGGCTAAGATGTTTATCCCGATGGATATCTCTCAACCGTTCCCTTTCTCCGACCAGCGTGTCAGACGAAACTTGGTCAGATAGTGCCGGAGGAAACCACCTCTTATTCCTCGTCGGAGATTCCAAATCTCAGGACTCTTCTAAAACGGTCTCCGGCAACTACCATTACTCTCCGTAAAGTCGGTGAGTACCTCAGATTCTCCCAAGCGATTACACACAAAGATCTCGACGCATGATACCTCTACCGTCTCAACAATATCTAGGCCTGAAACTTGGTCAGATAGTGCACCGGAGGAATCAAAGTTATCTTTCTTCTCAGGATCTCCATCCTCAAGCAGTCAATCTCCAAGCGAGAACCGCATCTTCTTCAAGATGGATATGTTTTGAAATACCACAACATCTATCATTCATACATTACTCATAAAATTCATAATTTGTGCATATGTCATATGCATCATCATGCATCATACTTTGCATAAGACTAATCAATATTCTATCAAAGTTTCTCTTGTTTTCTCCAAAGCAATTGAAAGTCATTTTCAGCAGGTCCGGGATTAACCCAAATCCGGACGGAAAACTATACGAAAGACCGCCTAGTTGTCCTCGACAACTGGTCAGGATTAACAGATCCGGGCGGAAAACTATCGAAAGACCGCCCTAGTTGTCCTCCGACAGCTGGTCCGGATTAAGACCGAATCTCGACGGAAAACTATCGAGCGACCACCCTTGTTGTCCTCCGACAAGCGGATCCGGATTAATACGAAGCTGGACGGAAACCCTATCCGAATGATCACAAGTTATCCTCCGATAATGGGCGGTGGATCACACCGATGCAGAGGAAGATATCCACATTTTCCAACTACTACCTCCTCGGTGTCGGCCGAAGATTTATTACGATTCCTTCTTATTATCAGCAACTCACAGTCGCAATCGACTCGATTGCCTTGGATGGCATCTTAAGCTCTCCGACTACTTGTCAACATTTCTCCACTTTCGAATCTGCATATTTGGTTAAAAACCAATACAAACCAATAACTTCATTCAAAGATGAGCACGAAGTCTAACCTCGACTCCCTCGGATGGCATCTTAAGCCGTCTCATGCTCCTTCAGAAACATCTATAGAGCCTAGCGTCGGCTCACTCCTCGGCATCGGTCTTTCAGATGGCATCTTAAGCCCATCCCATCAATTCTCCTATCAACAATCTCGGTCCGATGCGACTCATTCCCAATGAAGTCTCTACCTTCTCAAATGGCATGTAAGCCATTCCGCATCACCGGCAAATTTTAGGTGCACTCGGTGTTCAATCATCTTCTACTTCAGGTCCGAAGGCACGCATGCCAATCTAACCCTTCAGTACAAGAAGATTGAACAGGGCAGCTGTCATACCCAAAATTTTCCTTCATCTTCTCAAGACATTCCATACATCCATACTCAAGGATTCCTCAAGGGTTGATCAGACAAACCCTCTCCTAGACAATCAACCCAAACTAGGGTTTGGTGATTCTCAGATCAAAGTGGATTTCAACATCTCAATGTTCATCATGCCTCCTCATATGCTTCAAATGTTCTCCATGTCAAGTTTCAAGCTTCACAAGTCAAGTTTCCTCGGACAATTGCTCGGATGGTTGAACATCGGTTGTATTGGACAAAAGTCAGTGTGGTCAACATACTGATCAAACTTCATGATTTTTGGTCAACATCCTCATTTTGAATTACATTCATCATTTAATCAAGGGTTGATCATGATTCATCAAGAAAACTCAAGATTTGCTCAAAAGTCAAACTTTCTAAATTAGGGTTTCTTTGAGAAAAGTCAACCAAACTTTGGTGATCATAACTTCTTCATACTTTCTCAAAATTTTCCACCACCTCTTGTTTTGAAAAATCAATTCTCTACAACTTCATGTCTCACAAGAATGTTCAAAAATGCTTCATTTGAGAGGTATGGATCAAAATATTACAGGTCCTTTTCAAAGTCAACAAAACGTCAACATTTTGTTTTGAAGATATATTGAGCATGGAAACTCCAATTGAGATGAGACCAAAATGTTGGTTAGAGGACTCTTAGAGCTTTCAAAAGTCCAAGAACACTTAAAAATGTGGAAGCTTGAGCAAGATACACCATTCACAAGTTGGGCAATTTTGAAGAGATGCACAAAGAGAAATACTTCTAAAAATCAAAATTTTGCAAATGGGCTTACTTTCTCTTTATCAAACTTGTTCCTCATGCAATTAGGAATATCAAGCCCAATGCCACGAATTTTATTTTATTTTCTATTTAATTTGGAATTTATTCATTTAAATACAAATTAAATTTAAAATAAAATATAAAATCAAAATTAAATGCAAACTTGATTTTCTCTCTTCCTTGAGATCCAAGCAACTCAATAAAGCACAAATTTGAAATTTGGATTGATATGGCAAGATTTGATTGAAAATTCATCAAAAAATGAAAATTTGATTTTGTACAAAATCAAATTTGATTTCATGATTAGTGATTGATTCTTTCTCAAAACAACTCTGATCCTTCTACTATATATACACAACTCATGCCACATGAATTAGGGTAGAAAATTGGTGGAGAAACCCATTGAAGCTCAAAAAACGTGCTATACAAGCTACTAGCACCATCGATCCAGCCGTTTTCAATTGCTTTTGAGGATTCAAACACATTTTGCATCCTGAGAGCATTCAGGACTCTTACTTTGCCAAAACCATCAAGAAACTCGAAAATCAGATTTCGGTTTGTCCATCTTTTTCAAAATTCGATTTCTCATAATCATGCATTATTAACATGTTTCATTGTTGTTTTTGTGATCAGTGATAAGTTTGCAAGCGATCTGGGCAAGTTAATCGTATTTCTATGACCTGAAACTCGAATTGCCATGGCTAGGGTTCCTGGACACGATTTAGGGCTTTGCTTATTAGGATAAATTTGACCACGAGACTATTACCGTTGCATTCGGAATGATGTCTGGAATCGAACCATGGCCTTAGAATTCATTTATATTATCTGTGTGTGATTTTCAATTTTGCCAGGGACGTAGTGTCGAACAATGGCCGACGCTGAATTTTCAAAAATTCAAATCGGGAAGGCGAGAAGCTTGGCGCGGAGACGAGGCAATGGGGATGAGACGCGTGCTTGTAATCTACTCGCTCCGATTTCCAAACACACGTGCTCGCTGGCTCAGTTGGTTAAGGCGCTTCCTGTGCAAAGATGCTCTCCCATGTCATGAGTTCGAACCTCACAGGGACCGGTTTTCTCATATTTTTCTCCCTTGCAAAAATCTTTTTCACAAACTCAACTATTTTCTCATATTTTTCTTTTCTTATTTATTTAATATTTTGCATACATTTTAATTCTTTTCATAATTTTTATTCATGCATTAAAAATCATCAAAATATTTTTCCTTTTGCATTTATTTTCATAAAATGTTTATTTAATTTATAAAATTAAAAATACATTATTTTGCATGCATATTTATTTTATTCCTAATTTATCATTTAAATCACTTTTAATTAGTTTTTAATTATTAAATTGCATCAAAAATCCCAAAAATTATTTTAGCATATTTATGTTATTTATAGCATGAAATATTTTCTCATTCAAAAATTTGCATTTTACTAACATTTTCTCTTATTCGATTTCTCTCGTATTTTCCGATTTCTCATCTTTTCACGAGTTATCCGTTTGGACGATTTTTCTTTATCGTTTCTTTTTCCAATAATGTAATTGCTTCATGGGATGTAATAGCTTAATTAGGCTTTTATTTTCCATCTTAAATTATGTATCGCCCCAAAGCCATGTAATAGCGTAGGATTTATTTTCCGCACTTTACATTCCGCATTTTAATTTCCGCACCTATAAACTGCTAGTAATTAGGCGTGTATGGCAAGATAAAACCAACATAGCTCACTCTAATTTTCAAGATAAAATATCGAAATCAACACACTCTTTCACATACCTTAGGGTAATTCTCTCTCGTTGCCAATTCAAAATGGTCATGTCCCTCAAGCGTAGAGGTATTCTAGCACGTTGCCTTCAAACAAATCATCATAGTCCTTCGATACAAAGATCATAAGACCCACGATGTAGCCTCCGAATACATGATCTTGACCCTCGATTGTCGCCTCGAAAAATGATAGTCCCTTCGAATGTGCTAGGATACTTCCTACAGTGCTTTCTATGACCATCCGATGTCCCGAATGTCCCTTACATCCAACGAATAGGGTTACCTACCAACTAATGGTATGGATAGCGCTATTCAAAGGAACATAAAATAACAACGACCATTACGGTAGGTAATAAGACTTTTAGTTGCTTGCTCGATCAAAATACTTTTCACACTTAAAATTCAAACTCTTTTCAAAACAAAACATTTCCAAACACTTTGTATACATTCCTACATGAATCATTACAAAGTCAAAGCGAATGCCTTTTCAAAACATTTTGTCAAACACAGAAAGCACAATTTTAAAGTGATCTAAGAGCAACTAAGAGCCGTGATAACTACGGATGAAAAGGGTGCTAATACCTTCCCTTTTCATAACCTTCTCCCTTACTCGAGAATCTAACGAAGGTCTTTTCTACTTTTACCTTCCCTTAATTGGATAAAAGAAAAGTCGGTGGCGACTCTTGCTATCCGCACATTGCGATACAAAACAAACAAAATCAGTTCAGTTTCACACGTAATCAAACAAGTGTTAAAAGAGTATGATGCGTGAAGAGAACCTAATCATGTACTTTGTGATTGCCATAAGATTCTGAAGCGATTAGCGCAAGCAAGCATTTTGACATATACCTCGGCGGGAGAACCAAGAAGCTAATGACTTGCGCAAGAAGCTTGAGGATAAAGAATGAAGATGAAGAACCTATTCATGTAAGGAAAAAGGTTCGAGCTACTGTTATCTCCTTGATTTGTTAATTATAAAATAAGGTGCAATAGATGCCGAAAATTTTGAAATTTTAACAATTGATAATGGACAAGATAATGACTGGCGTAAACCCCTAGTTGATTACTTACGTTTTCCTACGGGTTCGACAGAGCGTAAAATAAAATATCATGCCCTAAGTTTTGTTTTAATCAAGAATGAATTATTTAAAAAATTGTTCAGGGTACTACTTAAATGCAGGGAGAAAGTGAGGCATATGTAGCAGTGTCGAGTGTGCATAGTAGAGCATGTGGTGCACACCAAGCCGGAAACAAAATGAAATGGTTGTTGATGCGATCAGGTGTCTACTGGCCTTCAATGCTGAAAGACTACATTGAATTTGCTAGGGGCTGCTAGGAATGCCAAATGCATGGGGGCATCCGACATGTTCCTGCAAGTGAATTGCATGCCATTATAAAACCTTGGATGTTTAGAGGATATGCCTTAGATGTGATTGGGGAAATAAAGCCAGCATCATCAAAACAGCAGAGATACATTTTAGTTGGTATTGATTATTTCACAAAGTGGGTTGAGGCCGTAGCTTTAAAAAATGTCGACCAAGAGCCTGTGATTGATTTTATACAAAATTATATTATGTGTATGCATTCGAATTCCCAAAACAATCACAACCGACCAAGAATAATAATATTCATGAAATGAAAAATGCAAGAATTCACAAAGAGGTTGGAATAAAACTGTTAATGTCCACCCCTTATTATGCTCAGGCAAATGGCCAGGTCAAAGCTGCCAATAAAGTAATAATTAGCCTGATTAGGAAACATGTAGGCAAAAACCAAGAAATTGGCATCAAACACTAGACCAAGCCTTATGGGCATGTAGAATGTCTCCTAAAGAAGCAACGGGGGAAACACCATTTCGATTGGCATATGGACATGATGTTGTATTGCCAGTAAAAATACATGTTCAATCGGTAAGGATTCAACGACAACATGAAATACCATCTGAAGACTACTGGAATATGATGGCAGATGAGTTGGTCGACTTAGATGAAGAGAGGATGTTGGCTCTCAATTCACTAAGGAGACAAAAGGATAGAGTGGCCAAAGCCTATAACAAGAAGGTAAAAGATAAAGTATTTCATGTTGATGATTTGGTTTGGAAAATGATATTACCTATGGACAGAAATGATAGAGTCTTAGGGTCGCCTAATTAGGAGGGGCTGTTTAAGGTAATTCAAATTTTTTCCAACAACGCATAAGAACTTAAGGAATTAGCCCCAGATCGACGGATTCTAAGGGTAAATGGTCAGTACTTAAAGAAGTACAAACCCATTCTTCAAGAAATCACAATTTCGACGACGTGAAGCGTGCGTCGAGCAGAGCTGGAAAGAGTAGTGTCGAAGCCAGCGTATCGGTCATGCATTATATGTATGGGAAGACAATGTAAAACGGAAAATAAAGCGTTACATAAAAAAGTGGTTAAAACCATTGTACCAATTTTACAAAGGTTACATAAAAGGGCCACAATATATTTACATTAATCTGAAATTGCCAAATTTATTTTAGAACACCGACAAATCACCATGAATGCGTACGACATCATTGCTCAGCCCATCTGCTCTTGTCTTGAGTGCAAATAATTCCTCCTCGACCTAAGCAGTAGAAGTGTTGACAATGATGGCATCCTTGGTTAGTTGGAGCAGTTCCGCTTGAGTAGGAGCGATGGCTTGATCGAGCTCTTCATCTTGCTTAATGACAAGCTCTAACTCTTCATTTAGAGATTCTATCTCTTTCGACAAAACGGAAATTCGACTTCGTATTTCAGAAGCTCTTTTCCTTTTAGGATCTTGCTCCTGCCATTTCTGATTAATTTGTGTCTTTAGCCTTTCGATCACCTTCTTTGTCCTTATTACCATGTCTACATTCCTCCTTACTGCCGCCCGCTTTGCTTCGACCGACTCTTCATTCTCTTTCACCTGGTTAATGTTTTTAAGCAATGAAGGGAGAACCCCCTCAAATGCTGTCACCATGAATTTAGAAAATTTAGAAATCTCGAGACCTTTCAGTTGAGTAACAACATCTAAAAGATCTGGTCCACGAGTTGGATCCTCATGTAGCAGATGAGGCAAGTCGGAATTGAAAGCATATATCCTGATCTTATCCGTCAGCTTCTTGATTTTTGTCGCTTCAGGCCCCAACTTGTCATTATGAGTTTGGGAGCGGCCAGAGTCGGAAGAAAAAGTGTACCGACTCACAAACCTGTCCAGCCTCGCCAGTGCAACATCGATATCCAACTCTGTCGAGTCAGGAAACCTTCTATCCCGATGGGCCAGGAAAATCCTTTTTCGTCTCTGTGGGTTTGGGTGAAGTGCTTGGTTGAACTCTTAAAGGTGGTAAAGAATCGACCTTTGGGTCCTCCATAATTTGAGGCTTCTCTGTTGATGTCGAATCATGTTCCCTTGACGGGCACCGTAGTGTACCTTGAAGAAGAGAATAGGGCCGTCTTTGTTAGCCTCTAGAGCACATATGAAAGTTGAAAGGCTAGAATTAGAACTAGTCGAACAAGGACTATTGTGCTTGGGGGACTAGTGACGAACAGTCACTAAAATGCCGTGATAGTCAAATCAATAAACTCACCAGGCTATGTTGGACTTATCTTTGTGATGCGAGAGGATTTTTCCGACAATGGGGAATAGTCGGACGAACCAGTTGTACTTTGTTGTTGGCCAGAAGCTCCAACCTAATGGAGGAAATAATAGAAATTTAGGACCAAATCCAATACGAGAGGAAAATAAAGAAGTATTAACAAATACTTGTAGTGAGGGGTCAACATCAGCAGGCCCGCTTTCCCTATTCGAAACAGTAGCACTCATGCCCCAAAATTTTCCCTCCTACTTCTCAAAACATTTCATACATCCATTCCTCAAGGGTTGATCAGACAAACCCTCTCCTAGACAATTAACCCAAACTAGGGTTTGGAAATTCTCAGATCAAGATGGACTTCCAACATCTCCAATGGTCATCATGCCTCCTCATATGCTTCAAATATTCTCCATGCCAAGTTTCAAGCCTTACAAGTCAAGTTTCCTTAGGCAATTGCTCAGATGGTTGAAAATCAATTGTATTGGACCAAAAGTCAACTGTGGTCAACATACAGTCAAACTTCATGATTCTTGGTCAACATCCTCATTTTGAAGTCACATTCATCATTTGATCAAGGGTTGATCATGATTCATCAAGAAAACTCAAGATTTGCTCAAAGTCAAACTTTCTAAATTAGGGTTTTCTAGAAAAGTCAATGAACTTTGGTGAGCATAACTTCTTCATACTTTCTCAAAAATTTTCCACCACCTCTCATTTTGAAGTAAATTCAATTTTCTACAACTTCATGTCTCACAAGCATGGTCAATGGAAGGTATGGATCAAAACATTCTGAGGTTTTCAAAGTCAACAAAAGTCAACTTTTTGTAATGAAGTTTTATTGAGCATGGAAACTCCAATTGAGATGAAACCAAAGAGGTTGTTTAGAGGACACCTATAGCTTTCTAAAAAGTCCAAGAACAGTCAAAAATGTTGAAAATTGAGGAAAATACACCTTGCACAAGTTGGGAATTTTTGAAGAGGTGCACAAGAAATACTTGTCAAAACCAAAATTTTGCAAATGGGCCCAACTTTTCTTGGTTTAAACTTGTTCCTCGACTTATTTGGAACCTCAAGCCCAATGCCACAATTTTGTCTTTATTTTCTATTTAATTTGGATTTTATTCATTTAAAAACAAATTAAATTAAAAAATAAGGTATAAAATCAAAATTAAATGCAAAGTGTTTTTTTCTCTCATTTCTTGAGGTCCAAGCAACTCATAAAAGCTGGCAAATTTCGAAATTTACATTGATTTGGCAAGAAATTGATGAAAATTGGATCAAAAAAGGAAGATTTGATTTCATACAAAATCAAATATTTTTTACATATGACTGATCAATATTTGCTCTTGAATTCATCAAAATCCATCCATTATAAATATACAATGCATACAACATGAGAAAGAACAGAAAAATTGCTTGGAGGAACCCTAACCTAAGTAAAAAAAACCGTGGTATTCAAGCTACCTACAGCCCTAGTTCCAGCTTGTTCCATTTGGTTTTGAGCATTCCATTGCATGCCTTGAAGTCCCTGGAGTCGATCCAGACCTTTACAACTCTCAAAATCATCAAGAATCACGAAATCCAATTTTGGTTTGTTCATACTTTTTCATAATTCGATTTTTGTTATTCTTGCATCTTTAACATGTTTTAACGATTGTTTTGTGTTTAGAACAAAGTTTGCAAGCTTTCTGGATAATTCAATTGCATTTTAGTGGCTTGGAACGAGAATCACCATAGTTGGGGTTTTATGGTTCGATTTATGGTTTCCCTAAATACGTAAAATTGGCCGAAACTAGTGACATATTCTTGCTCAAGGGATGAAACCGAGTCGAACCATGGCTTCATAACTCATTTATATTTCTTGTGCTTGATTTTTGAAATATGCAGGGGCCTTAGCGTCGAACAACACCGACGCTAAGTGTTTGAAAATTCAAACGAAGAAGATGAAGATCTTTGCGCGTGTTCTTGGTTCCCAGAATTCAAATCCATTCAAAAACGCTTCGTTTCATTATTTTGACACCAAACACGGTTTGGTCCAGTGGTGAAGGAGGCGCGTGTTCTCCCAGTGGGCACGGGTTCGATTCCTGGCAGGACCAATTCTTTTTATCACTTAGCAAACTAACATATTTTTTACTATTTCTTTTTTTAATATTTTAATGTTATTTTAATTTATCTTCAAATAATTTTATCATGCATCTAAAAATCACCAAAAATATTTTTTTTTGCATTATTATCAGAAAAATACTTATTTAATTTTTAGCATTAAAATTAATATTTTTGCATGCATATTTTATTTAATTGCTAATTAATCATTAATTTGACTTTTAATTGTTTTTAAATATTGAAATCGCTTCGAAAATTACCAAAAATTATCTTATCATCTTATTGTCATTACTAACATAAAACCTTTTCCTCATTTAAAAATATTTTTTTGCTAACATTTTCCTCTTATGCAATTTCTCGTTTCCGATTATATATCATTTGCGGGTTGTAACATTTGAGACGATTTTTCTTACTTTTCATTTTCAATTATGTAGCGCCTATGGATGTAATAGTTTAATTAGGTTTTTATTTTCCGCACTCTTATTATATAGCGCCCCAAAGCCATGTAATAGCGTAGGACTTTAAGATTTCAACCTCTTTTCACATGGTAGTTTCTCTCATCGATAAAATGCACCTTTTACAGTACAAAGGTCTCAAGTCCCTCGAGATGGTCAAGAGGTATTCTAGCACCGTTGCCTACAAACAAATCATCATAGTCCCTTGATACAAAGATCATAGACCCAAGATGTCGCCTACGATGCATGATCTTGACCCTCGATTATCGCCTCGAAAGTGATGATAGTCCCTTGAATGTGCTAGGATACTCCTACGGTTGCCTTCTATGACCATCCGATGTCCCTTCGAATGTCTCGCACATCCAACAAATAGGGTTACCTACCAACTAATGGTATGGATAGCACTATTCTAAAGCGTAAAATAACACAAAAAGCGACCAATTACGAGTAGGTAATAAAGACTTTTAGTTGCTTGCTCAATCAAGCGCTTTCACACCACACTTTTTGTCAAAGTTCAAACTCTTTTCAAAAGCGAAACATTTCGAACACTTTGTATACATTCCTACATGGATCATTACAAAGTCAAGAAAATGTATTTTCAAAACTTTTTGTCAAACACGAGAAGCACAATTTTAAAATGATCTAAGAGCAACTAAGAGCCGTAGATAACTACGGATGGAAAGAAGTGCCAATACCTTCCTTTTCATAACCTTCTCCTTACTCGAGAATCTAACGAAGATCTTTTCTGTTCTTTTCACCTTCCTTAATTGGATAAAAGAAAAGTGGTGGCGACTCTTGCTATCCGCATATTTGCGATACAAAATCTCAAAGTCGAGTTCACGTATTACAAAGCTGGCGACTCTGTTTGGAAACACCTAAAGAGAATGCCTTAGGGATTTCTAGATCACTTTACTGCTTTCTGTTTGATTTGTATGCTTTATCTTTAAGGGTTGCTTGGGTATTATACTTGTGGGGGATCCTACACCCGGATCCGGGTTTCCTTTAGGTAAGTAGCAATAGATCGTCGCGAATGTTAGGCGTATACCGAAACGGTCAACATGATGGCTACGTTAGTGTGACACTTTGGATGTCCTGACACTCTTCATTTCCAAGTTGAGGATAGTATTTGGCTTCTGCGTGGTGTCATCAGCACTAACTAAACTTTTAGAACCCTAATTGACCCATCTTGGCCATTAGAAGGTAGTGAGATGGTCGGCTTTGGTGTAGACCGAGGTTGGCTGATACTCGATGCTACGCTCATTAAGATCAGACTTTTGGGATATTTTCGGTCGACCACTTGGTAGTCGTATTGAAAAAACGCCTACGAGAAAGATCAATGATATGAGATTCCTAGAACCCGGTTACTATTATAGGACATGATGAACCAACTCAAACTTTTGGTGGGGTAATCACCTATACCTCTTGCAAGCCTTAAACCTAGGCTCATTGTGTGAATTGTTTGTGTGTGCTAAACATGACATCATGACATCATCGCATTGCATATCATTTCTAACTATTTCAAGGACCTAGGGATTTATCTTTGCTCTGTTTTGTAGGGATTATGGCTTTTAGAAAGACTATCCGAATCAACTTCATGGGTGTACCTTCTCAGCTCAAAGAATTGGTTTCAGAAATTCCCGACCATGCTTAGTTCATCAAAAGACATGGTTATCTACTTGACTTGGTTATCTCCGATTTTGAAGAAGATATGATGCACGTCCTATTCCCAGTTCTTTGATCCCGAAACACCATTGCTTTACATTCCCAGATTATCAGTTGGTTCCTACCTTGGAAGAGTTCTCTAAGCTACTTGGGATACCCATTCTTGACCAAATGCCATTCACCGGTCTAGAAAAGGTTCCTAGGTACGAAGATATCGCATCACCATTACACCTAAAGCGCTCAGACATTGAAGCCAATTGGGAAACGAGAAGTGGAGTTAAGGGTTTACTTGCTAAGTTCCTCGTAAAGAAAGCCCGAGAATTCCTCAAAGCTATGAGTTTCCATGCATTCGAAGACATTGTGGCCTTGTTAATCTATGGTTTGGTTCTATTCCCTAACTCGGATCAATTCATAGATGTCAACGCCATCAAGTTATTTCTTACTCGCAATCTTGTGCCTACTTTACTTGGAGATATTCTACATTCTCTCCACACTCGTACTACTAAGAGACAAGGAACTCTCATGTGTGTCATACCGTTACATTCCAGGTGGTTTATTTCGCACCTTCCTCCATCAGTTTTGAAGAACGAACAAAGGTTGAAGTGGTCTCAAAGACTAATGTCACTCTCTCATTTAGATATCCGTTGGTGTCTTTTCTCTCAGAAGGACTTCACATTCATTGAGCGTTTTGGAGAATTCCCTAATGTACCACTACTTGGTATAAGGGGAGGTATCACTTACAACCCTTCTTTAGCTCTACGTCAGTTTGGTTTTGCTCGAAGAGATGTTCCACATGAGATGCTTCTCCAAGATATTGTGTTCGACTACAATCACGATCTCCAGAATTACCGACGAAGGTTCATACACGCTTGGGGCATGGTAAAGAAGACTGATACCAAGACTTTGGGGCACCAAAACTCCATTCCTTGGGAACCTTAACTCAAATGGGTGCGAGCTCGAGCTCAAAACCTCATGATGCCATTCACGCTGTTTACGGTAATTATGGAACTTGTTGCTATAGGTGACGTACCTATCTTATTCTCCATCCTGACATGCCTACTGATTTTGAAGACTTGAAGAGATCCTGGATTCAGCTCAAAGAAGAAAGGGATACATTCGAAGCTCAGTGTTATGCAAGCGAGAAGAAAGCACTAGAGTTGACAAAGCTACTTCACGAGGAGAGAAACATCAACGTCTACCTCGGCACCAAGAGGAAGCGCCCATGGGAGACTTAGAGCTTTAGGATTTTGTGCTTTTCTTTTATTTTTCTGAACTATCTTTTGTACTTAAAAAGAAAGAGAATAAAAAAGAGAACTAATAAATGTTTGTTCGTGCTTGTTTAACAAATTTAAATTCTTAAGGTCCTTGAAAATATTGCATTGCATTTGCATAAACATCGCATATCATGGCATAACATTTCACAACAGGTACATTGAAGACCGGTTTTCTCATTTCTCTCGCTATTTATTTTAGCAGAAATGGCTCTTGAGCAGGCATCAAAGATCTCCGGCTCGAAATGCTGGTTCGAGATGTTCACCAGCTTGGTCCAAGGCCAAGAAGATCTGAAGAAGCTCATCAACAGAAAGAAGAGGGTCGTTGGGGTTCTCAACATGGGAAGACGTTACAAAGGTGGTCCTAAAGTGGTCAGTCGGATAGAACTCTCAGAAAGTGTCAAGACTGAGGGAAGTGTCAAGGGCAATGACGAAGACGATCAGGCGTGAGAAGAAAGAGAAGACTATGAGGATCGGTACTACGATGAGGATGACAAATACAAGCAACTTGAAGACCGTCTGAACGCTGTCGAAAACCTGAAGATGTCCAGGTTGAACTTTGATGATCTGAGCCTTGTCCCTGGTGTGGTGATTCTTCCCAAATTCAAAGTTCCATCTTTTGCCAAGTATGATGACATTTCTTGTCCGAAGATGCATTTGAAGTCCTATGTTCAGAAGATCAACCCCCACACTGATGACAGAAAGTTGTGGATGCATTATTTTCAAGAGAGTTTGTCCGGGACTCAATTGGAATGGTATTATCAACTAGAAAATAACCGTATCCGTACTTGGAGTGACTTGGCAGATGCTTTCTAGAGACAATATGAGTACAATGTTGAATTGGCACCCACTCGCATGCAACTACAAAGCATGTCTATGGGTCGTGATGAAAAGTTCAAAGAGTATGCTCAGAAATGAAAAGATCTAGCGGTTCACCATAGGGTTTGGTTGATATGTTTATGGAACATCATCATCGATTGGAAACTCTTCATCCGGATTCACCGAGTTGATATTGAGGCGTATTGAAGTTGGTATCAAGGCGGAAAGATTCATGTAAGTCGTCATCAAATCTTTGCGAAGAGATCTTATGGTGGTAAGAAAAGCCAATCGTGTGTATGGTCAGAAAAGCCGAGCCAAGACCGACCGCGCTCAATCTGTGAGGGCAGTTGTGATCTCTAATCCTACATCAGCACAACCGCAGCGGGACAACACGCGTAACCAGAACGCGCCACAAAGATAATTTACGAAGATCAACATGCCATTGTCGTAAGCCTTGCAACACATGTTGAAAGCAGAGCTGATCACCTTGAGGGATCCTCCTCAGAATGTCAACAATTCCTCTCCGAGATACAATCCTAATGCTATGTGTGCTTACCATTCCAATAGCCCAGGGCACGACACTGACAACTGTTGGGCTCTGAAGAACAAGATTCAAGATATGATTGAAGGTAAGCAGATTGAGTTTGACCCTCCTGTTGAGACTCCGAACGTGATCAACGCTCCTATGCCTAACCATGACAAAAGTTCCAATGCTATTGGCGAGAATTCTTATGTTTTCAACATAGATGACCTGACCATTCCTCGATGGTAAGAAGAATTTCTGCAAGTGGTGTCAATCAGGATGCCCGGAGAATTGTCGTTGGTGCCCATCTGCGCCTGACGGTTGTGCCTGGTTGAGAAGACGTGTTCAGTGCATGATGGATAACCGTGAAATACTATTCCTGAAACCACACATGGAGAATACGTGTGAAGACATGTCTAAGCGAAGATCGAAGATGTGAATGGCTTACGGATGTGTGGCATACCTTGGGGCCCAAGTGGAAAGTTCGATTACATGGTGAAGTATCATTCACGAGAGCTACGATTCCTATTGAAGGCGTTAAGGCAACCGGATGGGGTGACGATTTCCCAGAAGACTATGCTGATGTTAACACAATAAGTTTCCTCTGCGATCACATGCCTATAGTGGCACCTCTCATCATTACTTTTCCGGACGGTTCCATATTCCTCGACAAAGCTATCCCTTGGAATTATGGATCGAGGTTTACTATCATGGCGTCAAGCAAGACCCTCTGACTATTGAAGATCTTACAGTTGAAGCTACCATTCCTGACATTGACAACATCACCGGATCAAGTAAGGTGACCAAAACCGGAAGAGTATTCTCTCTAAAATCTCTCCTCAAAAGACAACTGCGACTCAACTCGCATTCCGGCTATCAACCGATTCCGAGACAAGAGGAAAGAACCATAACTCATCTGCTCAGCCAGAAGTACCAGCGGAAGTTCTTGAAGACACCTCAAAGCGAGAAATGGAGAAATTGCGAAGATCATCAAGAAGAGTGACTACAATGTTGTGGAACAGTTGGGACAGACTCCGTCCAAAATCTCCATGCTTGCTCTGCTCTTGTGCTCTGAGGCTCACACCAAGGCATTGGTGAAGTTTCTGAAGAATGCTCATGTACCGCAAGACACTACTACTGATCAATTTGAAGTTTGTATTGCTAGCGGCTGCCAACAACGGCCTAAGCTTCTCGATCTTGATTTGACTCTGCGAAAAACACAAAGCCTTGCACATCTCTGTTGAATGCAAGGGCATTACATTGTCTCATGTTTTGGTGGATACCGGTTCTTCTCTGAATATCCTACCGAAGATTGCTTTTGACCGACTTGGTATTGAAGGATTGGTTCTAAAACCCAGCGACATTATTGTGAGAGCTTTTGATGGTTCTAAGAAGCGATGCTTGGAGACTCATTCTACACATTAAAGTCGGTTCCAGACTTTTGATTCCACTTTCTTTGTCATGGACATCCGTCCATCTTATTCTTTCCTACTTGGGCCCTTGGATACATGGGGCGGTACCTACACTGCACATCGGTGAAGTACCGGTGAAAGGAAGGTTGTTCATTATGTGGCGAAGAAGAATATATGGTCAGTCATCTACAGTCATTCCGATATCTCGAGATGGAGAGTGAATTCTTCGAGACTCCCTGTCAAGCTTTCGAAACAATCCCCAGAGTCATGCCTATGGACTCTCCCGTTACTTCTGAAGTTACACAGGTTCCGCCTAGGATGGCCTTGCTGAAGGATGCTCAAGCTGCAGTTGAAGAAGGAGGTAGTACTATTTGGGGACAGCTCCCTGATCTTCCTTTCAAATTTGACAAGACTGGTTTAGGCTTCACCATCAAAGGACAGAAGATGATACGCGTGACGCGCCAACTTCCCTTCCGCATCAGCAAGAATGGAGTCCATGCTATAGAAGACGACGACAGTGACTTCGACATCAGCGATTAGATCTTCCCAACTCCCGACAACAGACTCAGCAATTGGAAGATTGAAGGCGACATACCAATCTCCTTTAGACAGGAGTCATTGCCTTTGTTTTTGTTTTTCTTTTCGTTTTCTATGTTTTGAACAATAAACTCTAAAGCCTAGTGCCTTGCGGGCATCATGGCTCATTGTGAGGTTATTATCATCATTTGCATATTTTCATTCAATAAAATCGTTGGACTTTTGCATTCAATTGTTGCTTTCCTTCTTTTACCTTATCACCCTTGACTATGTGTTTCTTACACACCCGTGATACAACTGCGAGAATCACTCGAGTCTAGATTGATATGACTATGCTATTGCTAAATATGACTTGATAATCCGATCTACCATGCCGAGGACGAAGGTGAGGAAGATTGTGAAGTGCGGGAGAACTTGTCGGGGCTACAGCAAAAGATCGAGTTATCTGACCACACGAGCAGATTGAGGTTGTGAATTTGGATCTTGATGAAGGCAGAAAAGAGGTCAAGATAGGAGGCGGGTCTTGAGAGCAGTGTTAAAGAAAGGTTGGTTCGGATGCTACGAGACTATATTGAGGTTTTGCTTGGTCATACGAAGACATGCCAGTTTAGACATTGATATCGTGGTACACGATTCAACAAAAAGAGGTTTTCTCGGTGAAACGAAGGTTAAATCGCATGCGTCCTGAGATGTCTGAGAAAATCAAAGCCGAAGTTATGAAGCAGTTCAACGCCGGTTTCTTAGCTGTTACTTCCTATCCATAGTGGGTGGCTAATGTGGTGCCTGTGCCCAAGAAGGATGGCAAGGTACGAATGTGTGTGAATTATAGAGATCTGAACAAAGCAACTCCGAAAGACGATTTTCCACTTCCTCATATTGATGTTCTGGTTGACAACACCGCCCAGCATAAGGTTTTCCCCTTCATGGATGGTTTCTCCAGTTACAATCAGATCAAAATGGCTCTTGAAGACATGAGAAGACAACTTTTGTTACACAGTGGGGCACTTTCTGCTACAAGGTCATGCCGTTCGGACTGAAGAACGTAGGTGCCACTTATTAGCATGCCATGGTGGCGTTATTTCATGACATGATTCATCACGAGATAGAGGTCTACGTTGACGACATGATAGCTCGTTCACAAACAGAACAAGAACATCTTGATCATTTGCGGAAACTGTTTGATAGGTTGAAGAAGTACAGACTAAGACTTAATCCCAACAAGTGCACCTTTGGACTCAGATCCAGTAAACTCCTAGGGTTTGTTGTCAGTGGTAAAGGTATTGAAGTTGACCCCGCCAAAGTTAAAGCTATTCAAGAAATTCCAGCTCCCCGCACTGAGAAGGAAGTCATAGGTTTCTTGGGCCGATTGAACTACATTTCCAGATTCATTGCACATCTAACTGCTACTTGTGAGCCAATCTTCAAGTTACTGAAGAAAGATCAAGTGGTAGAATGGAACGACGATTTCCAGATCGCTTTTGACAAAATCAAGGAGTACCTCTGAATCCTCCTATCCACGATGCCGCTGCCGAAGAAGACCTATTATCATGTACTTGACGGTGTTAGAGAACTCAATGGGGTGTGTGTTGGGGCAACATGGCAGTCAGTCGAAAAGATTATGCAATATACTACCTTAGCAAAAGTTTACCGACTGTGAAACAAGATACTCACGGCTCGAGAAAACTTGCGGCGCTTTAACAGGCTTCTCGCCGACTAAGGCGGTATATGTTGACTCACACTACCTTGTTGATTTCAAGATGGATCGATAAAATACATATTTGAGAAACCGGCTCTCGGGAAGAATAGCAAGATGGAAAATGATCTTGACCGAATACGACATCCAGTATACTTCTCAGAAAGCAATCAAAGGAAGTATAGTAGCCGATCATTTGGCTCATCAAGCCGTAGATGACTATCAGTCTATGCAGTTCGAGTTTCCAGACGAAGATGTTTTACTAATTCTTGATTGTGAAGAACCGGGACGGAAGAAGGACTGAACAAGGATCGATGGACCATGGTCTTTGATGGAGCCTCAAGCGCAGCAATGGCATTGGCGCCATCATTACATCTCCTACCGGCGGACATACGCCCTTCACCGCTAGATTATGTTTCAGTTGCACTAATAACATGGCCGAATACGAAGCGTGCATCATGGGTATTAAAGCTGCTATTGACTTAAGAATCAAGTTCTTGCAAGTGTATGGAGACTCAGCTTTAGTGATCAGTCCGATTAAGGGCGAGTGGGATACGAAGCATCCGAATCTCATTCCGTATCGAGAGCATGTTTTGAGTTTGATCCCCTACTTCGAAGAGATCACTTTCAATCACATTCCACGAGAAGAGAATCAGTTGGCAGACGTATTGGCTACTATGTCGTCTATGTTCAAAGTCAGATGGGACAACGAGGCTCCCCAGACCATCATCGAAAAGTTTGACAAACCGGCATACTATTGTGAGCTTGATACAGAAGAGAAACCTTGGTACTACGATGTGAAGAGGTATCTTGAGACTCAGTTGATCCCAGGGGCAAATGGACTCCCACCTATGAGGGACCATTTGTAGTCAAGACAGTATTTTTCGGTGGAGCTATGATACTTAGCACCATGGATGGTGAAGACTTCCCACACCCTGTGAACGTAGACATAGTCAAAAAATACTACGCATAAACGAGACCCGCTAGGTCGACTGACCTAGGCAAAAATAAGGGCATCCTGGCGAACCAAAAAGGTTCGGGCAAAAGTTAAGGATATATACAAAATATGTACACCCGGCAAGTCGAAAACCTACAAAGGCGGCTCGGGCAAAAAAGGTATCCCGGTAGACTGAAAACCCGAAAGGGCGGTCTAGGCAAAAGTTAGGGATTTAAGCGTACGACTATGTCTCGTCCAGATCACTTATCTACAGACTACTATCAGCATTCAAGATTCAAATGGCGAAAATCAATTCACTCACTTTCTACTGACAACAAGGAGATGAGATAGTTAAAATATATGAGTACTAGCATAGTTGGAACTTAACGAGATTGTTTCCGCATAGCTTTTTACTTTTCTTGTGTACAAACTACTTTGCCATACGCCGCCTTTCAAATTAATACAAGTTCTTTCTCTTTACAATTCTCACTGTTGTTGTTTGCATAAAGTCCAACGTTTTCTTTGAATGATTATATGCATCTGACAATAAATATCTATTCACAAACATGCGAAAATTGAACATACTAAAGTAATTACTACAGGCTCTAGGAATTGAGATGACGACGAAAGTCACCAATATGTTCCCCTGCAAAGTACAATTTCCACAGAGATGTCACTCACTACAAACCTTTCCCATCGGAGTACACATTTTCCTCCACTAGTCCAGACATCCCAGACTCCATCATGTTAGTCCCCGAGCAGTGATTCCACTCAACTGAACCATGTTACATCAGTCTCCAAGCAGACTATCTCTCAACAATCATCAATCCCCCGGCAGTAGCAATATCTTGACTCGAAACTTGGCCAGATAGTGCATCAGAGGAAACCTACATCTTCTATTCCCCCCAACCAGAGGCTTCAGCAGGCTCCGAATTCTCTCAGCCCTGTCTCCCAACGACAACTAATTGCTCTTCAGTAGGGTCTACGCACAAGATCCCCAGCAGAGCGCCTTCTAAAATTTTCCCCAGCAGGGTCTACGCACAAGATACTCGGCAGCGTGCCTCTCGATCTCTACCATCCACAACAATATCTAGGCTCAAGACTTGGTCAGATATTGCATCGGAGGAATCAAGGTTATCTTTCTTCTCGGGGTTTCCATCTGTTTCATCCCCAAGCAGAAGCCAAGAATCCTCAAGCAGAACATCCGCATCTTCCTTAAGATGGATATGTTTTGAAATACCACAACATATATCATTCATACATTTTTCATAGAAGCCATAATTTGTGCATACACATTGTCATGCATCATAATCTGCATAAGACTAACCATATTCTATCAAAGTTTCTTTTGTTTTCCCCAAAACAGGTGAAAATCATTTCCGAAACAAAACAGGTCCAGGATTAACACCCGAAGCCAGACGGGAAACCCTATCCGAACGACCGCCCCAAGTTGTCCTCCGACAATAGATCCAGGATTAATACCCGAAGCCAGATGGGGAAACCCTATCCGAACGATCACCCAGGTTGTCCTCCGACAACAGGCATTGGATAAACACCCAAAGCACAACAGGGAAGCAATCCACTTTC
Source organism: Vicia sativa (assembly GCA_021764765.1). Classification (NCBI taxonomy): domain Eukaryota; kingdom Viridiplantae; phylum Streptophyta; class Magnoliopsida; order Fabales; family Fabaceae; genus Vicia; species Vicia sativa. Next base: position 220,331,165 of record CM038793.1, read on the forward strand.
TGCCGATTATTATCCCCTCAGAGTAATCAAGACGAAGATTTATTCTGACCCCCTTATTATCAACAGCAACTACAGAGTCTTGGCGTACGACTCAGTTGCCCTGGATGGCATCTTAAGCCCATCTCTGATTATTTGTCGACATCTCTCCACTTTCAGAATGCTGCATATTTGGTTAAAAAACAATACAAACCAATAACTTCATTCAAAGACAGGCACGGAGTCTAACATACGACTCTCTCCGGATGGCATCTTAAGCCCATCTCCGTGCTCCCTTCTACTTTCAGGAACATCTACAGAGCCTAGCGTCGGCTCACTCCCAACATTGGTCTCTCGGATGGCATCTTAAGCCCATCTCCGCGACTCTCTGTTGAGGCGACATTCTTGAGTCTAGCATCGACTCATTCCCCAGTGAAGTCTCCAGCTTCTCCAAATGGCATCTGTAAGCCCATTCCCGCATCATCAATTAACAGCGAGTGCAAATTTTCAGGTGTACTCGAGTGTTCAATCATCTTCTACCTCCAGGTCACGAAAATGCGCCAATCTAACCCTTCCAGTACAAGAAGATTGAACAGGGGCAGCTGTCATACCCCAAAATTTTCCGTCCTACTTCTCAAAACATTTCATACATCCATTCCTCAAGGGTTGATAAGACAAAGCCTCTCCTAGACAATCAACCCAAACTAGGGTTTGGCAATTCTCAGATCAAGATGGACTTACAACATCTAAAATGGTCATCATGCCTCCTCATATGCTTCAAAGATTCTCCATGCCAAGTTTCAAGCCTTACAAGTCAAGTTTCCTCAGGCAATTGCTCAAATGGTTGAAAATCAGTTGTATTGGACCAAAAGTCAATTGTGGTCAACATACAGTCAAACTTCATGATTCTTGGTCAAAATCCTCATTTTGAAGTCACATTCATCATTTGATCAAGGGTTGATAATGATTCATCAAGAAAACTCAAGATTTGCTCCAAAGTCAAACTTTCCAAATTAGGGTTTTCTAGAAAAATCAATGAACTTTGGTGAGCATAACTTCTTCATACTTTCTCGAAATTTTTCACTAGCTCTCATTTTGAAGGAAATTCATAAACTGGATCAAAACATTACTGGTCCTTTTCAAAGTCAACAAAAGTCAACTTTTTAATGAAGTTTAATGAATGGTGAGGAAACCAAAGAGGTTGTTTAGAGGACACCTAGAGCTTTCTAAAAGTCCATGAACACTCAAAATGTTGAAAATTGAGCAAAATACACCTTGCACAAGTTGGGCATTTTGAAGAGGTGCCTGAAATACTTGTCAAAACCCAAAACTTTGCAAATGGGCCAAACTTTCTTGGTTTAAACTTGTCCCTCTTATTTGGAACCTCAAGCCTAATTCCATGAATTTCGTCTTTATTTTTCTATTTAATTTGGATTTTATTCATTTAAAAACAAATTAAATTAAAAAATAAGGTATAAAATCAAAATTAAATGCAAAATGTTTTTTTCTCTCATTTTTTGAGGTCCGAGCAACTCATAAAAGCTAGCAAATTTCGAAAGTTACATTGATTTGGCAAGAAATTGATGAAAATTGGATCAAAAAAGGAAGATTTGATTTCATACAAAATCAAATATTTTTTACATTGATTGATCAATATTTGCTCTTGAATTCAGCCCAAAATCCATCCATTATAAATATACAATGCATACAACATGAGAAAGAACAGAAAAATTGCTTGCTCAGGGTTCGATTTTGGGTTTCCCTAAATACGTAAAATTGGCCGAAACTAGTGACATATTCTTGCTCAGGGGATGAAACTGAGTCGAACCATGGCTTCATAACTCATTTATATTGCTTGTGCTTGATTTTTGAAATATGCAGGGGCCTTAGCGTCGAACAAGACCGACGCTGAGTGTTTGAAAATTCAAGCGAAGAAGATCGGATCTTGGCGTGTTCTTAGTTCAAGAATTCAAATCCATTCAAAAACGCGTTTCATTATTTTGACACCAAACACGGTTTGGTCCATGGTGAAGGAGCGCGTGTTCTCCCGTGAGCACAGGTTCGATTCTGGCGGGACCAATTCTTTTATCACTTAGAAAACTAACATATTTTTTACTATTTCTTTTTTTAATATTTTCATGTTATTTTAATTTATCTTCAAATAATTTTATCATGCATCTAAAAATCACCAAAAATATTATTTTTTTGCATTATTATCAGAAAAATACTTATTTAATTTTAGCAATAAAATTAATATTTTTGCATGCATATTTTATTTAATTGCTAATTAATCATTTATTTGACTTTTAATTGTTTTTAAATATCGAAATCGCTTCCGAAAATTACCAAAAAATTATCTTATCATCTTATTGTCATTACTAACATAAAACCGTTTTCCTCATTTAAAAATATTTCTTTTTGCTAACATTTTCCTCTTATGCAATTTCTCTCGTTTTCCGATTATGTATTTGTTTGCAGGTTGTAACGTTTCGGACGATTTTTCTTGCTTTTCTTTTTCAATTATGTAACTGCCTATGGGATGTAATAGTTTAATTAGGATTTTTATTTTCCGCACTCTTATTATGTAACTGCCCCAAAGCCATGTAACAGCGTAGGACTTTATCTTTCCGCACCTTACATTTCCGCAATTTACTTTCTGCACCCTATAAACTGCTAGTAATCAGGCGTGTATGGCAAGATAAAATTGGACATAGACCACTCATAATTCCAAGATAAAATATCTGAATTAAACACACTCTTTTCACACATGCACCCCCTAGAGTATTCTCTCTCGTTGCCTTTACGAATACAGATGGTCAAGTCCCTCGAACGTAGAGGTATTCTAGCACCGTTGCCTACAAACAAATCATCATAGTCCCTTCGATACAAAGATCATAGACCCACGATGACGCCTACGAATGCATGATCTTGACCCTCGATTGTCGCCTACGAAAAGTGATGATAGTCCCTTCGAATATGCTAGGATACTCCTACAGGTTGCCTTCTATGACCATCCGATGTCCCTTCGAATGTCCCGCTTACATCCAACAAATAGGGTTACCTACCAACTAATGGTATGGATAGCACTATTCTAAAGGAGCGTAAAATAACACGAAAGCGACCAATTTTGAGTAGGTAATAAAGAATTTTAGTTGCTTGCTCAATCAAACGCTTTTCACACCATACACTTTTTGTCAAAGTTCAAACTCTTTTCAAAACAAAACATTTCCGAACACTTTGTATACATTCCTACATGGATCATTACAAAGTCAAAGCGAAATGTCTTTTCAAAACATTTTTGTCAAACAAACAGAAAGCACAATTTTAAAATGATCTAAGAGCAACTAAGAGCCCGTAGATAACTACGGATGGAAAGGGGTGCTAATACCTTCCCTTTTCATAACCTTCTCCCTTACTTAGAATCTAACGAAGGTCTTTTCCTGTTCTTTTCACCTTCCCTTAATTGGATAAAAGAAAAGTCGGTGGCGACTCTTGCTATCCGCACATTTGCGATACAAAATCTCAAAGTCAGTTCACCGTATTACACACCCCCAGCCGGATCTTGGGCTTGGTTTTGATATGTCGGTTAAGGAAGAGTAACGATGGTTGTATTTACGACTATAGTGTCAGCGCCTATATCTATACTAGCTTCAAGGTTTTTTAGCCAGAATCTCACCTTACATCTCCTTGTGGTAACAAGAGGTTGAGGGTCATGGTCGGGTTCCTCCATAGCTTCGACGACCATCATCTCATTTTGGTCCTCACAGATCTTCACCTTCTTTTTCCTTTTGGTCTCGTTGCCCTCAGAAGAGGATCCCTTTTTCCTCTTATTCCTTTTGGATTAGTGGCAAAGTTGAGGAGACCGAGCGTTAGATAATGGCTTAAGAATAGAAAGATAGTAGGAGTCTGAAGCAATCGAGGGAGTTTGATAAATAGAGTGTCAGAGGTTATACCTTAGTCCCTTCAGAAAGTTGGGTCTCATCCCTCTTGGACGTTTTGGATTTGATGGAGGGAGAAGTCGAAGGCGTTGAGCATTTCCGACTCTGGTTTGCAACGAAGGATATTAGTATTTCGTAGGCTATAAAGCATTGCATGTAATGCAAGGAACAAAAGTACTTCCAGAAGAACCAGGAAGCTTCAAAGTATTAATGGGTTCGTTATCAGGAGAAAGTTGTAAGGTGCCGACTGATTAGAGAAAGTAAAACTAAATGACATATGGAGTGTCAAGGCCATACCTTTAAGGTTTCCTTGTTAGTAGTCTCGACAGGTACACTCGACGGGCCTGCCTGATTGGCTTTAACAGAGGAAGTTTCCTTGGGAGTTACCCATTTTAAAGGAATGGCTAAAAGAAAGGTGGATAAGTTAATACGTATGAGAGTCAAAGTAAAAAGATACCAAGCTTCCCAAAACTGTTAGCATTGGGAATGACAATAAGTATTCTTATACATTGAAGATTGATATGTAGAATACTCGGGTAAGTATCTAACCATCACTTCGTTGGCTCCACTCTGTCGGCCTTTTTCTTATAAGCATTTCTGATATGAGACTCAGGACAATACCACCAATCTGGGATAGGTGGTCGAAATGCTAGAGCCAAAGGGCTAGTTGGCAAAGGGGAAATTTGATTTTTCCAAAGTAAAACGCATAAATATATTTATGTTTCGCATAATCAGGAATTTTACGTTGGGGAATCCTGTTGGTTACCCTCTCATTTAGCTCTTCAACCGCCTGATAGATGGTCTGACGAAGACTGTTAGGTAAATAAACCACCCTAAAGTAGTTCTGGAAAGTTTGAATTTGCTTAATATTAGTGACCTTACATTTGGTCGGCTTGCCCTGCAATTGATCAAAAGCATTGTTCAGTTCAAATATCTTTTTGTCGGGATCACCAACAAAAGTAACGAAATAAGATTTCCACCAAGTTTTAAATTCCTCGGTACAAACGAAAGATGGCGCAAAGCCGGTAAAAGTAAGCGCGGGTTTTTTGTCCCAAATATCGTCATAATCTTCCTGAATGAAGTCCCAAGGTTTGTCGGCAAGTACGTCGACCAATAGCTCATAAGAATTAAACAAAGGCTTGGGCACAAGCTGGCATAGTCCGAACTGTCGAGCCACCAAGTTGGGTTGGTAGGCGACTAGGCTGGAACTCGTTTTGGTGATCGAATGTGATAAAAATTTGGGAACCAAAAGACGTTTCCATAAAATCAAGGATTTCTTCTTGTGTTTCTCTTCCACTTGTGGGAAAAAATCAGCAAGCCATGCTGGGCCAGTTTTCCCGTCGGAGAATGGAGCCATAGAAGGCTTAAAATCAACTCTTTTCAGCATTATGTCGAACATTAAATTAAAGAGGTCAGAGTTTGGAACGCCTCTATCGATGGGTGTCATAGGAAGAAGCACTCCCACCCTTAAGTACGTGTCGATCGCATCCTATCTTTCTACTTTTAAAGGGCTTCCGTTCTTCAGAAAAAGTGTCATTCATCCATATCTGTAAGAGCCAAAAAGGTCCATGTACAAGGACATTTTTCTTTTTGGTGCTGTCAGGATTGTGGTTTTTTATTTGCTTGGTGACCTCTGTCATAAATGCATAAAGGGCGTAAAATAAGCTAGCCAGAACACGCTTTTGCCATGATACAAGTGATTGGAAAGGTAAGCATATTGCTTAGAGACTGCATCGGAGAGCAAAAGACAAGCAGGATAACATATGTCGAGAAAAGCCATGTGGGGTTCTTGGTATCTCCTCGTCTAATTTTACAAACACCAAATCAACGTCTGCATGGTTGAATATAGTACGGAGGGTTTCAACCTAATGGCGCAACATCAAAGAAGAGTAATTATACCACAGCAGGTGTGAAAAGTGTTAGTCGACCTCTCCCAAAAGTACAGAGCAATTGTTAATAGACTGTAGGAGTAAGGGATACCAGTTCGAGAAAGACATAATAAAGTATAGATACCCAGTTCTTTCCAATGCTTCCCCTTTGTGGGTTCTAGGCGTGCCATCCAGTTTTCGAACTATTTCCAGTTCAGAGGTGGAGCAGTCCTAAAATTCTTGTCGAAGTAGCGGAGAGAGATAGGGTTCAAAGAAGAAATCAAGGGCTTGGTTTCTTCACTTGTGGGGAAAAAGGCGCCATCGTCAGTCACATAAATTTTGGATGGCGTGTCTGAAGGTAGAGGCCCTAAGAAAGCTAAAGATTTGCCTTCAAGGTTGAAAGGGATTAATACCTGAGATTGCCAGATTTTGGTCTTCTCCTCTGAAAAAGGTGATTCCGACACATAGGACTTATCGTCTACATGGTGTATTTGGTAAGTAGCTGCTGGGGCGGTTTAGATTTGTTTACTCGCCATGGACAAAGTTTGACTAAGCTTGAAGATAACGAGAAATGGAGAAACTGAGTTTTTTGAAATAGTAAAAAACAGGGTTTTGAAGTTCCTGGGTTTTTGCTTGGTGGTAAAAAAATTGAGGGAGCAGAGAAGAAAGATGAAGAATAATCAGAATTCCTATTTATAGGCTTGAAATAAAGTGAGGAAAGGCAAAGAAAAAATCTTGGTGAGTTCCTAGGTTTAAAATCGTGTTCGTCGAAGGACACGTGTAGCCGGATTAAAGTGGAAACGTGGTGGGTCATGTCTGCCACTAAAGTGTAATGACAGTCAACATTAATGATCCCACGTCTCGAAGCTAAAAACCTGGTACGTTTTCATAATTTCTTGACGTCACGAAAATATCGGAACAGTAAACTGCTTTTTGGAGTAGTGGAAACGACTGAGTCGACGGAAGATATAAAGCTTCATAGATGCCGTTGTCTCATATATTCGATAGAGTAAGAAAATTCGATAATGGCATCTCTGGGGGGCATTTTGTTACCTGAAATTTCCTAAATACGTTTAAGGACACGTGTTTTATACCCCAAAATTTTCCCTCTTACTTCTCAAGACAATCCACAACTCCATACTCAAGGATTCCACAAGGGTTGACCAGACAAACCCTCTCCTAAGCAATCAATCCAAACTAGGGTTTTGCTCCTCTAAAGTAAAAATGGATTGCCAATGATTAAAGTGGTCATCATACCTCATCATATGCTTCAAGGGACTACCATGTCAAGTTTCAAGCCCTACAAGTAAAAATTGCTCATCTAGTTGCTCAGATGGTTTAAAATCAGTTGTATTAGACAAAAAGTCAATTGTGGTTAACATGTAGTCAAAATTCATAATTATTGGTCAACATCAATATTTTGAAGTAATATTCATCATTTGATCAAGGGTTGATCATGATTCATCAAGAGAAGTCAAGATTTGATAAAAAGTCAAAGTTTCTAAATTAGGATTTTTGAACAAAAAGTCAACAGAACTTTGACCAGACATAACTTTCACATACTTTATCAAATTTTTTTCCACAAAAGCTCATTTTGAAGGGAATTCAATTCTCTACAACTTCATGTCTCACAAGCTTGGGCTAGAAATGTTTCATTTGGAAGTTATAGATCAAAACATTACAAGTCCCTTTTAAAAGTCAACAAAAAGTCATCATTTTGCAAAGACGTGTTCATGAGCATGGAAACTTCAATGAAGATGAAACCAAAAGGGTTGTTTAGAAGACATCTTGAGCTTTCTAAAAAGTCCACGAAGACCCAAAAATGTTAAAAATTGAGCAAGATACAAGTTGTGCAAGTTGAGCATTTTTGAGGAGGTGCATAAAGAGAAATACTTGAGAAAGTAAAAAAATTTATAAATGGGCCTAACTTTTCTTGATTCATACTTGTTCCTTATCTGAAGTAGAACATCCAAGCCCAAGGCCACATTTTTTATCTTTTATTTTTTTTATTTTGGATTTTTATTCATTTAAAACCAATTTAATTAAAATAAAAGATACAAAATCAAAATTTAAATGCAAGATTGATTTTTCTCTCATTCTTGAGGTCCAAGCAAACCATACAAGCTGTCATTTTCAAAATTGTTAAGAATGACAAGAGAATTGATTGAAATTTGATCAAAAAAGGAAATATTTGGTTTCATTCCAAATCAAATATTTTCTCATTGATTGGCATATATTTCTTCATGATCCATGACCTAATTCACTCTAGTATATATACACTGATTCCAGATGCCAGAGGAGGAAAATTCTTTCCTCCAAGAACCCTAAAAAAGGATTCAAAAAACCGTGTCTTTCAAATAACTTGCAGCCAAAGTTTTGCTCTGATCTAGACCATTCCAAGCATTCAAACATCTTCCTGATGATCCTCTGAACCGTTCCAGACCCTTGCAAGCACACAAAAACTCCTGAAACGTAAAACCACAGTTTCGGTTTCCATACATATTTTCATTTTTCGATTTCATACATACATGCTTGTTTAATTAAATTTGATCATATGTTTGTGTTTGTATTGATAGTTTGATTCAAGTCTAGATACAGGCGAGGATCTGCCATTGCTAGGGTTTTGACCTTCAAATTGGGGTTCTCTAATTTAGCCAAAATTAGACCAAACTAATGACATGGTATGTTCGATGGATCGATTCCAATCGATCCATGGTCTCATATCTAATTTATCTTTGGTATTTGTCAAGTATTAATTTGCAGGTGCTATAGCTACGAACCAAAATCCGTAGGAAAAGGATACAACAAATTCGTTGGTATAGGTCTGGAAATTCAAACGAAGAAGATGATACCTTGGCGCGTTTCTATTTCAGAATCTCTAGAAGCTCCGACAGGCCCCCTCAAAGCGAGAACCTCCGAGCTCCGACACGGACCCCTCATCATCATACCCCAATTTTTGACCTAAGATACCACCTTATATCATTCACATGGGCATCATTGCATCACTAACAGTTTCAGAACATGGTAGATTGTGCGTGTGCTCCTAGAGTCAAAATTAGGATTTTATCAAAATGTCATCTGTTCAAGATATGATCAATTAGGGTTTGAGTCTCCACTCACCTCAATTGATCTATCTTAATCAATCATCAACATTTGATCTTTAAATTCCCAACTTTTCCTCATGATCTACCTTGAATCGACCAATTAGGGTTTTGATCGAAGATAGTGAATCATTGACTTTCTGCTCAATGAATGACCTATTTTATTGAAGTTTGATCTTAACATCCTCAATGCAACATCTTGACCTAATTTCTTGGTTCAAAACATTACAAAATCCATGTTTCTTCATCAGACAAATTCTGAAATCATCTAATGAAAATTCAACTGTTCAAAAAGTCAAAACTTTGACTTTTGGTCAACTTTTTCTCAAATCTAAATTTTTTCAATCATAAAATCATTTCAAATTATCCATCATGATCATAAAAAATCAAGAAATATGAAAAAGTCAACAAAAAGTCAAAACATGGTTTTTCCTTACTTTCATGGCCATTTTTCACCTAGATCCATTTTGATTCAAGAAAAAGTCAAAACATGAAAGTTGTAGATCTTGTTACAAGCTTTCTAAAATGTCCAAGAACTTGAAAAAAACTTTGTGTAGCTAGGGTTTTGAAATTGAAACTTAGAGCTCCATAACAATAAATTACAAGTCATTTTTCAAGAACTATAAGTCATTTTTCACAAATTCCTCATTCTAGAAGCCTTGTCACCAATTTAGATAGGTTAGAGCTGATAAATATCAGATGAGAGGTAATTATGAGGGAGATAAGATCAAGTGAGGTTTTAACCATGGTTAAAGGAATATTCCATGTGCATTTATGGCAAAAATGTCTTTCTTGCCCTTTAAGGCAAGTTGTTCAATTTCAAGCCAATCTCTTATACTTACCATTCAGATTTCTTAGCCTATAAATAGAGGTCACTTCTTCATTCAAAATCACCCCAAAGCATCATAATCCAAACTTTTCTTCTTTCTTTCTTGTTTTTCAAGTTTCAAGTTTCTAAGTGGGAGAATTTGCAAACTTCAAGCCTTGCAATTTCTGAGCAATCTTAGGCTTCAAATGTTTTCTAAACATCATTAGAAAGTTGTTAGAATCCTCAAGCTAGCCCAAGAACTAGCCAAACTCAGAAACCATTTCCAAAATCCATTAAATACAAGTTTGAGCCAAAACTTTCAAATTCCCATTCCACTCGTGCAAACTTCAATCTTTCACTTTAAAAACCTTCCATACACTTCATATGAGTGATCCAAACACTCATCACTGACCTGTAACAACTTCATCATCAAATTCAATTTCACTTTGAGCAAGCTGCAGTTGGACTTGGGTACACTGATCCAGACCATTTCCAAGCAAGCCAAGCATCCATACATCTTCCATAAGGCTCAATGGTGCTGTAACAACATCAAACCAGTTCTGAAACACTTCCTTTGAAGAATCAGAATTCAACTTGAGGAGGTAAGAGCTTGAACTTTTAACTCTTTAATTTCTAACTTCCAGTTCAAAAAAGGCTTGGCCATTTTTTTCTGCACTATCATTGAGTAATAACCCTCAATCAACTGCTCAAATCTTTGCTCATACATCATTTCATGATCAAAACTTAGAATTAGGGTTCTTCGTGTTCATATGAAAATTAATAGTTCTAAGCTTAAAATAAATGAAATTAATTGCCACCATCATGTTCCTGGTTAAAATACAAGCAAGTTTGATGTTTGGATCGTGCAATTTCATGGAGAAACAAGAGATACAATTGGAATCTAGAGGTTCAAGACCAAGTTGTTATTCAGCGTTTTCGATTGGAAAATTCAAATTCTTAACTTATCTTATATTTATTTACTGTTGCTTCATAACTGGATGTAACATCCACCCCAGTGGCAAGCCAGCACGCCTTAAGTCTCTTGCCTCGCCTCAAGGCCCAGGGTTCGAATCCCCCTGGGACCTTTTTTTAATAAAAGGCTTGTCTCTTTAGAGGAATCGGCGATCTGACTCCTTGAAACTTCTAAAGCTCGCTCCTTGAAGCACTTGATGCCTCTCTTCGGAAGCATCAAGCTTCTAACACTTCCAAAAGTATCAAGCTTCTAACACTTCCAAAAGCATCAAGCTTCTAACACTTCCAAAAGCATCAAGCTTCTAACGCTTTCAGAAGCAGCAAGCTTCTAACTCCTTTAGAAGCAGCAAGCTTCTAACACCTTAAGAAGCAGCAAACTTTTGACCTCCCTTCAGAACTCCAGCTTCTGACCTTCCTTCAAAACGTCAATTTCTGACCCTTTTTCAAAACTTCATTTTCAAAGATTTTTCAAAACTCCTTTAAAAAAAGGTGATTAAATGACAAGTCAAGCACATGGCTCAGTGGAAAAACTCTTCACTTCTAAGCCAAGAGTCCTGGGTTCAAACCTCTTTAGGACCAAAAACTCTTTTTTATCACTAATTTTCTTAAGTTTTTCAACAAACTTGAATATTTTCAAAAACTAATCATAACTTCTCATTTTGAGATGATTTTTTGTACACATGTCATTTAATATACCTATTTTATGATTGTGTCAAAAAAATCCAAAAATATTTTCTTTTTGATTATATTTTTATTAGGTTAAAAAATGAGACGTTTTAAGTATTTTTAATACTTTTCAAAAATGTTTTCTTTCTAATTTTCAAACCTAATCTTTTCCAAAACTTCTTGTGAATATCCTTCACTTTTCAAAATCATTTTCAAAACCTTTTCAAAAACCTTTCAATAAACTTACACACCTTTTTTCCATGATCGATTCGATTTGAAGATAAACCAAACCAGTTTTCTCCTTAAATTTCTTTCAAATTGATCATGGGCCTCCCTCACGGTGTAAGTCCCAACCCTCTTATGTACGTATCTATTTCCTTGTACATATTCATCCTTTCATGTACATATTCATTTCCTTGTACACACTCAATCATCTTTGTAAATATTCAAGTATAAACAAACTTCGTTCGTTTGTTTTCATCCGCTTGTTTATACACTGATTCCATTGGTATTAAGAGGAGCATTATTCCCGGTGAAACTTCTCTTAAACCAATGGGCCTCCCTTAAGGTGTAAGTCCCAAACTCCTTTGTATATATTCAAGTTACACTTGCTTTAATTGCTTGTTTTATACACTTGTTTATATATTTCCTACATAAACTCATGTGAATACACATCACACACTTGTTCATATAACTGTTCAGTTATAACGTAACAATTAGTCTAACAACTAGTTTCCATTTAGCCTCCTCTTAGGCTTCGTATAAGATAACTCATTTATTGAGTTAGCCTCTTCTTAGGCTTCGTATAAGACAACTCATTTATTGAGTTAGCCTCCTCTTAGGCTTCGTATAAGACAACTCACACGTTGAGTTTAGCCTCCGCTTAGGCTTCATATAAGACAACTCCCCTGCTGAGTTAGCTTCCTCTTGGGCTTCGTTCAAAAGAACTCCCTCGTTGAGTTTAGCCTTCTCTTGGGCATCAAACAAGAAAGAGACCTGGAAATCTCTTAACACCTCCTATTGGGCTTCAATACAAAGAATCACCACGCTAGGATAGAACCACGAGTATGATTTCCTGGTGAAATCACTCTTGAAAATCCTAAGAGGATGGTTTCCCAGTGAAACCACTCTTAAAGCCAAAGCCATCCATACCCTATAGCTTCCTCTTGAGCTTCACGCAAGGACCCTCAGAATTCCTTCTCTTGGGCTCACAATGCAAGGACCCTCGATGACCCTCGGAATGCCTCGTCCTTGGCTTACAATACAAGGACCCACGAGCTTCTTAAAAGCATCCCCCTAATCCATAATCAATTTCTCCTAGAGATTTAGACATTTATCATCTCTATGGAAGAAGTATCTCATCTATAACATCACATACAAATCAAACTTTTTAAACTCTTTTCAAACAAAACATATTTTAATTGTAAGTGGTAACACTTGTACACTCAAGCAAAACACCAAAAATTACAATTAAAGATTCAATAATCTTTCAAACATCTTTCTTAACTCGTAAGTGGTAACTAATACTTACGATGAAAGATTCAATCAATCCACCCTTCAAAATGTATGTGATGGAATAGATTAGATACATTTCTCATTAAGATGACACTTGTCTTTGTCTCTTAATAACACCCTTTGCTTCCACTAGCATACTACGATTGCTATGACTTTCTCAACCTCCCTTTGAGAATACGTTCTCATCCTTGGCGAGCATACTTCTTTCTCCCTCAAACCAAACAAAACCATAGCTCCCTTAGATCCGAGCTACGGATGTCTTGAGCTCCCAATGATAGCACTATAATAACAAAACCTAGGATCCCATCTAACCTACCTTTCTTAAAATCCAAAGGAGAAATTCTCCCAAGAATAGAATAGCAAATTAAAACACACAAACATATCAAAATATTTATATATATATATATATATAGATATATATATATATATATATATATGCCATCTTTCGCTTTATATAACAAACCCCCTTACTCAGATCTCTCCCCAATGTGTTGCGTCTAGTTTACGCTAGTCGCACCGCATATCTTTATTTATTTAGGGTATTGCAGCTTTCCCCTTTTTCATCTCATTTTCTTGTTTTGGAAATAATAAAGCTTGATGCTCGCGGCATCTTTTTAAAAAAACAAATCAAAAGAGTAAATTGTTTTGAGCCAGAGATTTGAATTCCGATTCGATTCCCTCGTTCGTCACTTTTTACTGCAAACACATCAAAGCGAGAATCTCGAGCTCCAACTTGGACCCCTCGAAGCGAGAATCTCGAGCTCCGACACGGATGCCCTCGAGCGGAATCTCGAAGCTCCGACGGACACCCATAAACAGAACTTCCGAAGCTCCACACGGATGCCCAAGGCGTGCCGTCCATTGAAGGAACAACTTCCGTGCCAATTTCTGTCAGAAGCTCTGATGGAAACCCTCACCCCCTTTTTTATTTTTCTGCTGATTATTTTCTTATTTTTCTATTTTTTTTAATTAGTTCAATTAATTAATTAATTAGTAATTAGGTTAAACAATTAGCTTAACTAGGATTAATTTCACAAATAATTTCCCCTATTTTTCTTAATTAATTAATTCAATTAGTTTAATTTAGGTTAATCATTTAATTTAAATTAAATTTCTTTTATTAATTAAAATCAATTAGAAGTAGGATTTTTACATTAAAATCAGTCTTCAAAAATACCAAAAATATTTTTCCTTTTGCAATTAGGATTTAGGTATTTACTTTAACCATGAGACATTTTTCTTCTATTTTATTATTTTTGCATTTAAATTCTAGAAAGGATGTATAGGTCGCAATGTTTTGTTCTGTAATAGCGTAGATTTACATTTCTGCCTTTACTTTCCATACCTCAATTATGTAACTGCCCCAAAGCCATGTAATATCGTAGGACATTTACTTTTTCGCAACTTATTTTCTGCACCTATTAACTGCTAGTAACTAGGCGTGTATGCCAAGATAAAAATCAACTTAGATAGCCCTAATTCAAGATAAAATATCTGAATACAACACACTTTCTTCACACATGCACCTCCCTTAGGGTATCCTCTCTCGTTGCCTTTCGAATAATGGTCATGTCCATCGAACATAGGGATATCTTAGCTAAGACGCTTACAAACATATCATCATTGTCCCTTCGAATTAAAGATCATAGTCCCTCGATGACCCCGATGTTGCCCTACGAATATATGATCTAGTCCTCGGTTGTTGCCTACGAAAGTGATGATCGTCCCTACGAATATGCTAAGATATCCTTACAAGTTGCCTTCTATGACCATCTGATGTCCTTTCGAATGTCCCTTTACATCCAACGAATACGCTAAGATATCAAAGATTAAGTTTCCTTCTAAAAGTGTTATGTATCTGGTTTAAATACAGGTTGTGTTTTAAGATGAAAATGTGATATCCCAATTGTTGGTTGGAAATTTTATACTCTGATTTATTTATAATTACGGATAGAAATTGGGGTGTTACAAAGTATGTGGAGAGTGCCAAATTGGAAAGAAAACTAAGATGTCACATCAAAAGGTCCAACATCTCACTACATCAAAAGTCCTATAGCTTCTTCATTTAGACTTAATGGGACCAATGCAGGTAGAAAGTCTTGGTGGAAAGAAATATGCATATGTGGTTGTAGATATACTACTTTGAAGTCTTTGATGTCTTCAAAGACCTTTGCCAAAGACTCAAAAAAAAAACAACTATGTGATCGAGAATCGAAGAGATCTTGGAAAGGAGTTTGAAAACAACAAATTTACTGAGTTCTGCTCCTCTAAAGGGATCAACCATGAATTCTCCTCCCCCATTACTCCTCAATAAAATGGGATTATGGAACGGAAGAATAGAACCATCCAAGAATCTGCTAGAGTAATGATTCATGCTACGAAGTAACCCTAGCACTTTTGGATTGAATCCATGAATATTGCATGCTTTATTCACAATAGAGTAACTTTGAGAAAAGGTACCTCAACTACTATATCTGAAATGTGGAAGGGAAGAAAACCTATTGTTAAATACTTTCATGAACAAAGGATGAAGATGAACCCCTAGGCGATGAAGGAATATTTACGGGATACACTACAAACAACAGAGCATATAACGTCTTCATCTCCAAAACTAAAATAATGATGAAGTTCATAAATGTAGTTATCGATGATAAAGGATGGAATATGGAAGATGATGTCTTATGAAATGTTGAAACATTCCTAGAAGACACTACAGAGATACCACAAATGAACATGAGGACTACTCCAAATAACAAAGAACTTGTAGATGGTCAAGTCAACAAAGGACCCTTTATCGAAATTCAAAAGATCATCCTAAGGAGCTTATCATAGGATATCCAAACAAAGCATTACCATCAGGTCAAGAGAAGTCATTACAATCTCATATTTTTTCTAAAAAATTGAGCCTCAGAATTTCAACGAAGCATTAAAAGATGAATATTTGATTAATGTTATGCAAGAAGAACTAGAACAATTTAAGAGAAATGAAGTTTGGGACCTAATTCCAAGACCATAAGGAATTAATGTAATTGGTACAAAATGGGTAGCGAGAACAAGTCGATGAGGAAGGTGTGATCACCTAAAATATGTTAGAACAAAGTTTGTTTCTAATAATATATATTAAAGTTTTGATGATAACAAGCATAATAAATTTTGTATGAATGAATATGATACTCTGAAGTGTACATGTTTTATTTCAGAAGATGTTGACTCTAGCGCAAAAATGGAAAATATATCGTGCTGAGCAGAAGTTGAAATTAGAAGTTCGAATGAGAGCAGAACTTCTGGACAAAGCACGCTCATAGAAGCTAGCGATAGAAACATGCTTTAGATGTTCTAGCGAGAACTTACGGAAGACACGCTCCAAAGCTTCTAAAGTAAAGATTAAAATACAACTTCGATGGAAGCTAGCAAAGCAACCTACGATAAGAAGCACCAAAAATATTTTACGAATAGAAGATGTTAACAAGGCTAATAGAAGATCATGAAGTATTATAAGTTCTAACGAAGACAAAACTTACGATAGAAGCGAGCCAACACAACTTCGATAGAAGCAAGCACAACGCAACCGATGAAGAAAGCACAACGCAACCGATAGAAGCAAGCACAACGCAACCGATAGAAGCAAGCACAACGCAACCGATACAAGAAACTTACGATAGAAGCAAGCACAGCAACCGATAGAAACAACCGATAGAAGCGAGCAAAGTAAACTTACGGAAGCACCAGCGAAGTTCGATGAGCAAATATTTAGAAGATCTTTATCAATATGTACGTTATCTTCTAGAGACAAAACCTGTTGTAGTAACGTAAACCCACTAAGCTAAAAAGGATAAGTACTTGAGTGGCACAACTTCTAAGGTTCATTGGTTAAGCGAAATCACGTGGAGACAAGCAAGTTAATTACGTTTCCCATTCTTCAAGACACGCCACCTCCAACGGAAAGTTTTCCTAGAAAGCTCTACAAAAAGTCTTCAATTCAAAAAGGGAAAAAGTAACATATACAGTACAAAAAAGTGCATCAACAAGAAGAGACAAATACTGTACGAACAAAAACAACAATACAATAGAACAAGAACTTTCAACAACCTCTTCTAGCAACTTACAGAAAGTCATTCTAAGTAAACTCACGCTGCCAAATAAAAAGTCAGTTTTTGTAAAGTAGTTTACTATTCATTGAGCTTCATTTTTGTGTAAGCTTCACTTAGTGAAGAATAGCTTTTCTAGAAGCATTATTGTACACAGTCAGTTAGAATTAACATTCTGATAGTTGTTCCTTGAGAAGACCAGTTTGGGTCAGAATTCTTGAGAGGGCTAGGACTAGTTGAGTCTTAGAGGTGTTAGTCACAACGGTTGGTTGTGCGGTTTGTTCCTTGAGAAGATCATTTGGGTCAGAATTCTTGAGAGGGCTAGGACTAGTGAGTCTTAGAGGAAGTTAGTCACACCGGTTGGGTAGTGCACTTTCGTTGATTATAATGGATTAAGTCCTTGTTGAGAGGCGAAATCACCTTGAGGGAAGTAGTTTGAGTTTTAAACAAACCGAGATAAAAATAGTTGAGTATTTTATTTGTTGCTTGGGTAAAAGATCTAAAATTAATAAAAACTTATTCAACCCCTTCTAAGTGTTTTCCAAGTCTTCAAAATAAAGCAAGACTAGTTTCTCAAGGATACACTCAAATCAAAGGAGTTGATTATGATGAAACCTTTGCCCTAACTACCTTGAATCAATCAAACTATTGTTGGGAGTTGCGTGCATCCTAAAGTTTAAACGATTTCAAATGCATGTGAAAAGTGTCTTTCTAAATGGCTACTTAAATGAGGAAGTATATGTGGAACATCCAAAATGATTTTTTGATCCAACAATGCCTAACCATGTGTAAAAATTGAGGAAAACTCTATATGGATTGAAACAAGCTCCAAGAGCTTGGTATGAAAGACTGATTGAATTTCTTGTTGAAAATGTATACAGGAAAGGTGGCATAGATAAAACACTATTTGTCAAAGACGAAGGAAGAAGTCTCATGATTTCTGAAATATATGTTGATGATATAGTTTTTGATGGAATGTCTAATGAAATGGTCCAACATTTTGTCAAACAAATGCAGTTTGAATTTGAAATGAGTCTTGTTGGGGAATTAACCTACTTTCTTGGCCTTCAATTTAAGAAAATGGAAGACTCCATATTCTTATCTCATAGTAAATATGCTAAGAATATTGTCAAAAAATTCGGGATAGAGAATGCAAGTCACAAAAGAACACTTGCTCCTACACATATGAATTTATCTAAAGATGAAAAAAGTGTATGTGTAGTCGAGTCTCTACCAGAGTACGATAGGTAGTCTTCTTTATCTCACAGCTAGCAGGGTGGACATTGCCTTCGCTATTGGATTTTGTGCTAGATTTCAAGTTGAACCCAAAGTGAGCCATATCAATCAAGTAAAGAGAATACTGAAATATGTGAATGAAAAATATGATTATGGCATGTTATACTCTCATGGATCCAGTTATGCTCTAAGTGGATATTGTGATGTCGACTGGGCAGGAAGTGCTGATGACAGAAAAAGCACATAAGGAGGATGTTTCTTCTTGGGAAATAATCTCATTTCATGGGTTAGAAAGAAACAAAATTGTGTCTCCCTATCTACTGCTGAAGCTGAACACATAGTTGCAGGAAATAGTTGCTCTCAACTTGTTTGGATGAAACAAATGCCGACATAATACAATGTCAAACAAGATGTCATGACACTATATTGTGATAATTTAAGTGATATAAATATATCCGAGAATCCTATCCAATATAGCAGAACTAAGCACATTGATATTCATCACCACTTTATAAGAGAATTTGTTAAGGACAAGATAGTTACATTATAACATGTAACTACTGAAAGACAGATGACAGACATTTTCACCAAGGCCCTAGATTAAAATAAATTTGAAACTCTGAGAGGAAAACTTGGAATTTGCATCCATGAAGAATTGTAACAATTAATGATTATAATTCATGTGGTAATTGAGGAAACCCTGAAACCAATAGTTGAAGAAAGCACACTCAACATTGAAAGCTATGGAGATACTCCTCATTCTCTATTGTTCCCCATCATGAAACTATTCGACTTGTTTTCTCTCATGTTTTCTAACTTTGGCATATTATGTCTATAAAATGGGAGTAAATACCCTGATGTACCTGATGATTGGGGTGGACCATTACTGTTGAACTGGAAATGTTGAGGGGGAGCATCTAACAATGTGTTAATTGTGTGCATCTACATTGTGTTGATGTTATGTGCATCTAACACTGTCAAGACTTAACGTGAAGCGCTTATGGGCCAACCTTAAGCTGTTGCGATCATATAAAAGGCATGCTAACTCTATTTGCAGAGTTAGCCACACAAAATAATATTGAACGTATTGTGCTTGAATTTTAGGTTTTAAGTTTTTGTTAATTGTTTCATGTGATCCACTTTAGTATTGTTTAATACTTGAAGATGGCGTTAGTTGAGTTGTAAAATTTTAATCATCTATAAGATTTGAAGCAATGATGGTTATGTTTCTTTGAAGTGTGTCTTCAAGTCTTCGTTCTTATTATTATCACCGTGTGTGATTGAGGGGTGAGAGGGTTTCTCATATCTCGAGGTTCTTAGATAGAAGTGTCATTGGGTAGTGATTAAGTGATAGGTGTGTAGCGGAAGTTTAAATCTAAATTAAAAGTGCTAATAGTGGAATTCATCCTTGGCTTATTAGCCTCGATCGTGGGAGTGTAGCAGAGAGTAAATAATTCACTTGTGTTATTTCAATTTTCTGCATTTAAGTTTTCTGTTGTTAATTGTTCATCAAACAGATATTAGTGTCGTAACATCACCGTCGACATCTCATATCTGATACCAAAATTTCAGGGATCTTAGGAGGGAGCCTCGTTGGGCACCAAAGATTATGGATCTTACTCACTAATACATTGTTTGGTATCACGGTCTGTTATACCACGTTAATGTTATCTTATTTCCTTCTATACTTGAAGCTGCGAGCATGAGTTTGGAAGTGGAGAATCTAACCACAGTTGAACAAAACTTCAAGTCTTGAGTCTTGGATCTTCCTCTTCATAAACTTGACACTTGGTTTTGAGGAACCTTGCATCTTAACAAAGGTAGAAAGAACTTCAAGTATTGGAATCTTCATAATCACATTCTTCAGATTCTTTAGTACTTGGTTTTGCAACCTTGTATCATAACCTAAGTTCAGAAGAACTTCAAGTCTTGGAATCTTTAGAATCACATTCTTCAGAGTCTTCAGCACTTGGTCTTCAGAACCCTTTGTGTCATAACCAAAGTTCATAAGAACTTCAAGTCTTTCGAATCTTCCGAGCCACGTCTTCAGAGTCTTTAAGCACTTGGTATTCAAAACCCCTTATCTTCTGAAACTTGAGTCTTCAGTATCTTGACATGAGTCAGACTTCTGTCTTTAGATCTTCTAACTTGTTTCTTCAGATGAACGTATTAGAGTAACTTCAGAGCCTTCTGAAGCTTTTCCTTTCTACTCGTTCAACATAACCTTTGTAGCTTATAAGAGGAATGTATTCTCTTCTAATGTCTTGGCCATGCCATTCATCAGAAGCAGAACCTGTTTGTTTATCTTAAAAATACAATAAACATTAGAGTAACAAAAATTGTTCACTCAAACATACTCTTTGTTATCATCAAAACTCAGAGACATAATTGCAGAACCAAATCTTGTTCTAACATATATTTTCTCTCTCTTATACTTAGGATTATTTAAATTTGTACTAAAAAGTTGTAATCATTTCCAAACAATTTTTATTAGTGATATGAGTTTATTCAGTATGGCCAACTTGACTGCTATGGTGACTTCCTTAAGGACCGGTATGGACAACTTGACTGCTATGGTGGAATTGTTGGTGGTTGCTTAAAATCAGCTAGCACTTCCTCCCCTGCCTTCTTCTCATATTATTCAACCTCAATAGACTATTGTCATTTAAAGTCCAAGATATTCATGTTTGACCACACTAGTTGTTTCTCTCGTTCAACACCGCACCTAGTGGTTATCCATGGGTAATGCTTGAGAATTTTATGCACGAAGGTTATAACCACCTTCACTTTCTCCTTTGGTTCACTGTTGTTGTTTCTAAACCTCACATCATGCACGCTACTCATGTTCTCAACAATGAGGATAATAACCCACCTCCTCCTCAGGGTGAAAGTGTGGACTTCTATGATAGAATGGATAAGTTTCATGAACAATTTAACGAGATGCAAAAAGAGTTGAAAGCCCTCAAACGAAAAGATCTTTTTGGTCGAATGTCGTTGAGTTGTGTTTGGTTCCCATTGTGAAAGTATCTGCTAAGTTCAAAGTTCGAGTTTGAGAAGTACAAGGAAATTCATGTCCTCGTGATCACCAGTTATGTATTTTAGAATAATGTCTACCCATCTTGCGATTAAGCGTCGCATATCTACTTCTTCTAAGATAGCTTGATTGGTGCAACCACGAGATGGTATATAAATTTTGATAGCACCAACATTCATACACTCAAGGATTTGGGTGAAGCTTTTAAACACTATTGTTATACCCCAAAATTTTCCTCCTACTTCTCAAGACAATTCTTATTTCCATACTCAAGGATTTCTGAGGGTTGACCGACAAACCCTCTCTAAGCAACCAACCCAAACTAGGGTTTTGCCATCCTCAAGTCAAGATGGTTTCCAATGCTTGGTCATTATCATACTCCATCATATGCTTAAAGGAATCACTATGTCAAGTTTTAAGCCTTACAAGTCAAAGTGGCTCATCAATGGCTCGAGATAGTGAGAATCGACTATATTGGACAAAAAGTCAATTGTGGTCAACATACGGTCAAACTTCATAATTTTTGGTCAACACCAATATTTTGAAGTGATATTCATCATTTGATCAAGGGTTGATCATGATTCCTCAAGAAAAGTCAAGATCGATCAAAGTCAAAGTTTCCAAATTAGGGCTTCTCTAGATAAAGTCAACAGAACTTTGACCAAGCATACCTTTCACATATTTCATCAGAAACTTCTCCACCACAACTCATTTTGAAGAGAATTCAATTCTTTACAACTTCATGTCTCACAAGCTTGGGCAGAAAATGCTTCATTTGGAAGCTATGGATCAAGACATTATAGGTCCTTCTAGAAGCGTCAACAAAAGTCATATTTTTGCAAAGAAGTGCCCATGAGCATGAAAACTCAATGAAGATGAAACCAAAAGGTTGTTTAGAAGACATCTTGAGATTTCTAAAAAGTCCAAGAACACCCAAAAATGTTGAAAAATTGAGCAAGATACAAATTGTGCAAGTTGAGCATTTTTGAGGAGGTGCATGACGAAAAATACATTGCAAAAGCCAAAAATTTCCAAATGGGCCTAAGATTTTATGATTTTAACTTGATCATGAGATTATCCACGACTACTATCTGACATGCCATGCCCTCTACCTCATTTATTTATTTATTTTTGAATTAAAATAACTTAAATTCAAATTTAATTAAATAAAATGGAAAAATAAAAGATAAAGCAAGTTGGGTTGGATATTTGCATGGCTTGGGGTCCAAGATAGCTCACTACAATTTGTCAATTTATTAAATTTGGAAAGATTTTGTGCAATTTTCAAATCAAATATTCTCCAATTAAGGAGAATATTTTCTCTTAATACCTTGACCTAATTCTATCTATAAATACCTAGCTTTCTTACAAGTTCAAGCTCCTTTAAACACCCTTACATATGCGACTTCTCACAAACTCTAGAAATTTCTCAAATTTCTTCAAAAGTTAGCAAAATCTTGTTTTCTTTCGGCCGTTTCAAGCAATTCCAAGCACTCAAACATGTTCTGAAGTATTGTAGGGTGGGTACATGTCGAAAACATAGCCATAACACGTTGAATCATGCCATACAAATACTTACATTTGCATATTTTCATGAATTTGCATTCTACTTTTATTGTGTTTTAATCGAAACTAACAATTCTAATGTGTTCACGAGGTTCATTAGAAGCGAGTTAGATCAATCGTAGCAAGCTTTCCATGGCTTAATCATGAAACACCATTGTTAGGGCTCATGAGCTGTAGCCGTATTCCTTTAGAGTCATTTCATGGCAAGAGAATGCCACCATTAGATTAGTAGCATCCTAATTAGTGGATCGGGTTATTTTGGTTTGTATTTTCATGCATTTTCGGGTTTTGGTGTTTGAGCACGATCGGAGAAGGCAAAGCATTGCTCGGTACTTGATCGAGGCTATTAACCACACCTATTTATGGATTGGAAGGATGAATGGATGTATCACCGCTTGTTCATTCTCTGTCGTCCGACCTTTTGCAATATTTTTTGCCCGGAGATTCGCCCGAAGCTCCGGCCTTTCCTCCGACCGAGGAAGTGCCAACCACGGGTCTCCCGTCTTGAGAATTCCTCCAGAAGTTCCAACTTCTGGGTAGTCCAAGACGTGAAGCCCCGGAGGCTCCGACACGGACACCTCCGACATCGAAACCCTAGAGTACCAACTTACGGGTGCCTCGACATCGAAACCCGAGTGCCAACTTCAGGTGCCTCCGACAAAGAAACTCCCAGAAGCTCTAGCTTCTGGGATGGCTTCTGTCAGAAGCTCTCCAACGTTTTTTTATTTTCCATATTTTTTTCTTATTATGCTTAATTAATAATTAATTAATTAAATTAGTAATTAGGTTAACTAATTTAGGATTAACTAGATAATTTTCATTAATATTTTCTTTTATCTAATTTAATTAATTAATTTAGGTTAGTATTCACTAATATTTCTTTAAATTAATTAAAATCAACTAGATCTACGTTATTCTCACATGAATTCAAATTTCAAAATACCCAAAAATATTAGGACTAGTTTTCTTTTCCGCTATTTATATTTCTTGCATTTTTAATTCTAGAAAGGTTGTATAGGTCGCAAATTTTTTATCATGTAATAGCGTAGGATTTTACTTTCCGCATTTACTTTCCGCACCCCCCTATTATGTATTTGCCCCAAAGCCATGTAATAGCGTAGGACCCTTTATATTTCCGCAATTTATTTTCCGCACCTTTTAAAATGCTAGTAATTAGGCGTGTATGGCAAGATAAAATCAACATAGATCACTAATCACAAGATAAGTATCTGAAAACAATGCACTCTTCTCACACATGCACCCCCTAGGGTATTCTCTCTCGCTGCCTTATAAATGGTCAAGTACCTCGAACGTGGGGGTATCTTAGCACGGTTGCCTACGAAATAACATCATACTCCCTTCGACTTAAAAGATCATAGTCCCTCGATGTTGCCTACGAATACATGATCTCGTCCCTCGATTGTTGCCTCGAAAGTGATGATCGTCCCTACAGATGTGCTAGGATACTCCTACAAGTTGCCTTCTATGACCATCCGATGTCCCTTGAATGTCCCTTACATCCAACGAATAGGGTTACCTACCAACTAATGGTATGGATAGCGCTATTCTAAAAGAAAACAAAATAACACGGAAATGACCGTTACGAGTAGGTAAATAAGTCTCTTTTGCTTGCTCAATCAAAAATTAGTTTTACACCTCATACTTTTCTCAAAAATTTTCAAAGCAAAACATTTCCAAACCCTTATATACATTCCGGCGTGAATCATTACGAAGTCAAAGCGAAATGCCTTTCCAAAACATTTTCAAACACACAGAAAGCAAATTTCAAAGTGAGCTAAAGCAATTTAGAGCTTGTAGATAACTACGGATGGAAAGGGTGTTAATACCTTCCATTTTCATAATAAACTCCCTTACTTAGAATCTAACGAAGGTCTTTTCCTGTTCTTTTCGCCTTCCCTTAATTGGATAAAAGAAAAGACGGTGGCGACTCTTGCTATCGCAACATTTGCGATCAAACACAAAAATAAACAAGTCGGTTCTCCACCGTGTTACAACTATCAATATAATATGTGCATGGTGGTGATCTTGATTGTCATACCCTAATTTTTGACCTAGGATACCATCTCATATCATCTACATATGCATCATTTGCATCACTAACAAATTGCAAAACAAGATAGCTTGTGTGTTTGCTTCTTGAGCCAAATTAGGGTTTTTAATCAAAATCATTCATCAATGCAAGATGTGATCAATTAGGGTTTGAATCTCTATTCATATAAATTGATCTATCTTCATCAACATCAACATTTAATCCTCAAATTTCTATCATTTCCTCGAAATCAACCATGAATCGACCAAATTAGGGTTTCGATCAAGGATGGTGCATCTTAGACTTTTAAGCTCAATGCATGACCTAATTCTTAGAGCATGACCTCAATATAAAAATACAATATCTTGACCTAATTTATTGGTTCAAAACATCTCCAATACCCTGGTTGATTGATAGTGAAAATTTGAATCATTTGACAAAAAGTCAATTGTTTAGACCAGTCAAACTTTGACTTTTTGGTCAACTTTGAAATTCAAATTTCCAATCATCAAATCATTTCAAATTATTCAACTTGGTCATCAAGAATCAAAAAAATATGAAAAAGTCAACAAAAAGTCAAAACTTGAATTTTTCTAAACACTTAGAAAAAATTTAAAGTGTTTTACAACTTTTCACCATTTTCATAGCCATTTTTACCAAGATCCAATTTGATTCAAGAAAAACTTTCAACATGAAAGTCGTAGGTCTTGTTGCAAGATTTCCAAATGTCTAAGAACATAAAATATTTTGTAGAGCTAGGGTTTTGGAATTTGACATTATAGGTCCAAAAACTTGCATTTTAGGTCCAAAAGATGCTATCTGATTCTCTTCTAGAAGCCAAGTTGCATCCAAAATATCTCAAGATCATAATTGCAGAAGGATAAGAACAATTGAGTGATTTAACCATGGTTCACCATTTTAACAATGTGCATTAAATGTAAAGATTCTTTCCTTATCTCTTAAGGCCAAGTTGCAAAATTCTCAATTCTTGCTTGCCTTGATCTCAAAACTTCTTGCCTATAATTAGAGGTCCATGCTTCATTTGAAATCACACCAAAACAACTACAAACTTATTTTGCACTTCTTTCTTAAGTTGCAAGTTTCAAAGTTTTCAAAATGTAAGAATTCCAACTTTCAATTCTTGCAAGTTCTAACCAAACCAATACTTCAAACCACTTCTAAACATCGTTTGTAAGTTGTTCATAACTTCCATCCATCATAAAATCATCCAAACTCAATTTCCTTAAGAAAACTCCACTTGTGCAAATTTTGAGCCTTATGAAAACTTCAAATCCGCGTGCGTTTCCATTCTAATCATTCAAACAGCATCCATACACCATATAGAATCATCCAAGCCATCAATCCATACTGGTGCCTCCATCCTCATCTTCATACTCACCTTGACCAAGTGTAGTTGGAGTCGGGCGGGGAGTTCTAGAAGGTTTCAAAGCGGCTAAGCACATCAACACACTCGGGAAGGTTCAAGAAGCTATCCGGATCATCAAAACACTTTTGTAACACCTCCTTCAAAGAATTTGATTCTCACTTAAGGAGGTAAGTGCTGAACTTTGAACTCCATAATTCATGCATCATAGATGAAAAAGCGAATTGCTATCTTGTTTACGCACCCATTCGATTATTAACCCTCAATCAATTGACATTTATCTTGCACCTACAAGATTTCATTAAGTCTAAATTGAATTTAGGGTTTATCTATTTTCACAATTCAGTAATCTTACACTAAAATAAATGAAATTAGATGCCACCAATTGATTCCTTTCAATAAACCGAGTAAGTTTCATGTTTACATCTTTCAATTTCATTGAGAAATGAGAAAGTTATGAATCAAAAGTTTGGAGGTTGAAGATGAAGATGGTGACACATTTTGAAAAATTCAAATATTCATTTTATAATATAATTAACTGAATTTGGATTTATAAATGGATGTATAGCCACCCAGTGGTAGAAACGCGCCCATAGTCCATTCATGCCCAAGTGCGGGTTGAATCCCCTCGCCTTAGACTTTTCACTTTTCCTATTTTTTCAAACTATTTTCAAAACTTGTTTTAACATATAATCTTTTCAACGTTTGTTTAACAAGTCACGCGTGTGGCCCAGTGGTTATTCTTTTCACCTTTCAAACTAAGGACATGAGTTCAAACACTCGCCAAGGCCAAAACATTTTTTTATCACTTGTTTTTTCAAGTTTTTTAACAAACTTCAACCTTTTCAAAAACCAATCAAAACTTCTCATTTTGAGATGATTTTTTGAACACTTGTCATTTAGTACATCTATTTTATGATTATGCCAAAAAAATTCAAAATATATTTTTATTTGATATATTTTTATTAGGTTAAAAGTAGTATTTTTAAGTGTTTTTAAAGCGCTTTTAAAATGTTTCTTCTTGATTTTCTTTAACCTAATCTTTTCAAACTCTCATGTGAATAAACTTTCACCCTTCAAGTCTTTTCAAAATATTCAAAATGTTTTATTGACTTAAACACCTCATACACCATGATCGATTCGATTTATTCCTTGAAAATACAAACGGATGGGTTTCTTTCTCAAAAATATTTCGATCTCAAAATCAAATTGATCATGGGCCTCCTTTAAGGAGTAAGTCCCAACCCCTTTGTACATATTCAAGTATCACTAGCTTTATTCACTAGTTTTATCTACTTGTTTATACATTTCTTTCACCAATTCGGTGATACTCGGAGGAGCATTATTCTCGGTTAATTGCTCTTATTCTAGTGGGCCTCCCTTAAGGTGTAAGTCCCACTCTCTGTATATATCAAGTATCACTAACTTTATTTGCTTGTTTTATACACTTGTTTATATATTTCTTTCATAAACTCTTATGAATGCACACACACATTTGTCATATATATACTTGTTCATATACTTGTTCATGTTATTTATGTCATTACTGACTAGTATAACAACTAGGTTCCTATAGCCTCCTCTTGGGATTTGTACCAAGAACTCCCTCGTTGAGTTGGCCTCCTCTTGGGCCTCATACAAGAAGAGATCGGAAATCTCAAATAGACTCTATTGGGCTTCCTACAAAGAATCTCCTTAGCTAGGATAGAACCCAAAGTATGGTTTCCGGTGAAATCACTCTTAAAACCAAGTCATCCATACCTTATAGCCTCATCTTGGGCTTCATACAAGGACCCTCGATGTCCCTCGAAAAGCCTCTCATTGGGCTCATAATACAAGGACCCTCGATGTCCCTCGGAAAGCCTCCTCTTGGGCTAACAATACAAGGACTCTCGATGTCTCTCGGATAGCCTTCTCTTGGGCTTACAATACAAGGACCCACGAGCTTCTTAAAAGCATCCCCCCAAATAAAATAAAACATTTCTCCTCAAAGATGAGACATGAATCATCCACGCGCACGTGTGTGGTACTTTTCACCAGAACTTATAATAAGAACCGTGATGAAAAATTAGCACCTTACAACATAGTTGATAATATATAATACAAATCATTTTCGTAACAAAAAAAATTTTTTTAAAAAAATGGTGCTAGATTCAAACTCTTACGCTCCAAATATATTTCACAATGGTTGTTAACAGTGACGTAATGAAATGTCTTTTAAAAAATAGTAAAAGAAAACGCGGAAAAATAAGTTATTACCATCAAGAATTGTCCCTGAGACATTAACAAAGGTTAAAGGATGAATTGAGAGAACTTAAGAGTTTCCCGTAACATTTTTATAGAAATATTAATATTAAAATTCTAATTTTATGAATGACTTTTGGCAACTTTTAAATGTAAATAATTATTTAGTTTATAGTAAGCAAAGCGTGAAATTTGTACTTATAAAGATATACAGATTATTATTTTTACACATCAACGAGAAAATTATGACTCAAATTCTAGTGTTTGTTTATGCTTTAATCGTCTTTTCTTCTCTGTGTCTTGCTGTAAAAAGTAAAATTATATTCTTTTTCACACAGTTTTCTAATTTATCTTTTACACAATCATATATCAAATTTTAGTAACAATAATATTTTTTTAATTGACTTTGCAGCTCGGCTTCCTTGCGATAATGATGAAGATTGTCCAATGGCGATGTCACCTTTGTTTATGAAGTGTGTTGAAAAATTTTTGTCACTTGACTGTTAATTACTAAGGGACGGATACTAATTATATAGAAAAATTATATTACGTATATTATTATTATTAGTAGTATTATTTATTATTATTATTATTATTAAATTATTATTATTATTATTATTATTATTATTATTATTATTATTATTATTATTATTATTATTATTATTGCGTGTCATAAGTTTGTTATTTTATTTTAGTTTTATTTAATGTTTCTCTACTCTTTCAATTTTTATGTCAAACTCAAAAGTGTATCATTATATTATATTATTCAAGTATTTTACCTTAGTTTATTCATAAATGATATTACAAATAACAATGCCACCGTGTAATTATAATGATCTAATTTACTTTTTTACATTAAGCGAGTAAACATAGTTTTATTAATACTAAACTATTCTGATAAATAAAACAATCTTAATGAAAAAGAGTATTAATAAAGTCATCATTACAGTAAGTAAGTGAGGTATTGGATCGAACTCTATTGAGTTGAAGGTAGTATTTTAGTTCGACGATTCGATAAAGTTTAGTATGCAGTCGAAGGTTGCGCACATGTTGTTGTTGAAGTGTTACAAGTTGTATTCGAAGTGTGTTCTAACTTGTAGTGTCGAAGAATGCTAGGATTGTTAGCATCAAATTGGGTCTGTTTGTTATGTCCAATTGGTTAAGTTAGTTTGTAATGGGTATTTGTGATAAAAGCCCATTAGTTTAGTATGTTAGGTTTATTATAACTAGCATACTAGTCTTTTATCATTGCATACTGCAAATCTTAATTTAGAGTGAGAGGGTTATTTGTTATTCTTGTATACTTGTAATCTTATTTCAAGAGGAAAGAAAGAATAGCAATTAATAACCAATCCTTGTGTTCATCGTGATCTTCATTCTTTTTCCTACCCTAATTGTATCTTGATCATTAAGCAACAAGTTTATATTTTGATCCAAAACATCTGATTCACATCACAATAATTTTCTTTGTATATGTGAGAAACTTTCACATAATTTTTTTGAATTAGATCAAGGCATTTAGGCCATCTAGTTCGAATCTTCCAAAACATAATCTTAATATTATTATATAAAGCTAGATAAACAAGCATTGAATCACATTATGTGCAAAGATTGGGTTTTTTGACATATACAATTTAATTCATAAACGGTGTTTCAATATAATTGTTAAATTGTAATTTTAATATTAGAAACTATGTGTGTCAAAGAAAATAGTTCGATCGAAGAGTTTGTTTATCAAAGCAAGCTACACAAAATTTCATTTTAGATTTAGATAGATTTAATTTAGATCTAAAATAGAACATATTTGATTTGTCTCCAAAATAAGCATTTTGGGTTTTATAGTTTTGAGCATTAGTTAACGAAATCTATAAATCGATGGAGTAACCCTTATTTTGTAATCAATTCAATTCATTCACAAATATTTTGCAGTTGCAAAGTGAATAATAAAGTTTTCACAATTTGTGAGAAGAGAGTTACTCTGCGGAAAATCATTGTTCTTCTTTCTTTCTTTTATAATTTTTCATTGTCATTGTGTGGTGATATCAATCTTATTTATCAAGATTGATAGAAATTCATCATAGATATTGGTGGATTCCAATATCTTGTATTAAGATCTCGTTGAGTGATTCAAGGGAAGAACAATCGTGGAAGAAGAAGAAGATCACGATGGAAATGAATTTTGCTATGAAATTTTCAAGCAAGTCTCCCAATTCTTAAAGGAGATAACAATGAGAATTGGTGCAAGCAGATGAAGGTTATATTCGGTTTCAAGATCTTTGGGATCTTATGAAATATGGAGTAGAACCACTAGATGAAGAGCTTGAAGTGGAATACGAGAATTGAAGAAGATGAATTATAAAGCTCTCTTTTATAATTCATCAATGTATAAGCCATAAAATTTCAAAAGGTTAGTGATGTATAATATGCAAAAGAAGCTTGGGATATTCTAAATAAATTATTTAGAGGCCTTGAAAAGATGAAGGAGGTGGCGTTACAAACTCACAAAAGAACCTATGAACTGCTTCATATGGAAGCGGTGAAAACATATATGATTTCTTCACTAAGGTTATGAAGCTAGTGAATCAAACCAAGACACATGGAGAGCGTTAACAACAACGATGGTTGTTTGAAGATCTTGAGATCTTTGGATCCAAAGCTCGATCATGTGGTAGTTTCCATAGAAGAATCAAAGGACATGTCAACTCTATTGAAGGAAGAGATTCAAAGGCGCTTGAATCTCATTAACAAAAATGGTTGAAAGAGCTGGGACAATCGAAGAGTGATGTAGCTTTGCAAACTCAATCAAAAAAGACATGAAAGGCATAGGAAAGATGTTCAACAATAAAGATAGATGTGGATACAACAATTCGATTGGTAGAAACGGATAAAAAAAACTTTTGAATCAAAGACCACAACACCAAGGCAACCAAAGAGGTGATTACGGAGGTAGAAGAAGACATGTTGTTCGAAAGCCTAACAAAAGTCACATACAATGTTACAATTGCCAACAGTATGGTCACTATTTGAGTGATTGCCCAGAAGTGAAAGAATCAAGAAAGTGATCCATAGCTCGCTAAGTATGAAGAAGAAGAGATGTTGTTGATGGTCCCAATAAGAGATGAAGAGAATTCAAGGATCAATGGTACTTGGATTCACATGCTCATCACACATATTTAGAAGGAAATATTGGTTTGTTAACCTAAACCCCTCAATGAAAAACAAGGTGAAATTTGTAAATGACAATACTCTAACAGCTGAAGGTATTGGAGATGTTTTATTATGAGGAAAGATGGCAAAAGGTCTGTAATTTTGAATGTGTTATACATTCCACACATGAAGAGCAATTTCCTTAGCATAGGGCAGTTGGTAAAAAAAATTACAAAGTGATTATCAAAGACAAGAAGATGAGAGTCGTCGACGCGAATGAAAGATTAATCTTGAAGGCCCCTATGTCCCATAACAGAAACTTCAATATCGAACTTAATGTGATGGAGCACCATTCCCTTTCAACTGTAATTAGCATAGACAAATAGATATGGCACTATCGACTAGGACATCTAAACATCAGATACATCAAATATATAAAGAGAAAGAATATGGTTTCAGGATTTCTAGAAATCAACATTCCAAATAAAGTGTGTGAAAATGTGTGCAAGCGAAGTAACACAAGAATAGTTTCAACAAGGATGCAGGAAGCAACTCGAAGGCTATTCTAGAAGTCATATACTATAATGTATGTGGAACAATCTAGGTGGATTCGTTTGGAGGAAACAAATAATTTGTCACATTCATAGATGATTTTAGTCGATAAATGTGGACATACGATCAAGAAGAAAAGTGAAGTGATCGAGGTATTAAGTTTAAATCTATGGTCAAAAGGCAAAGTGGTGGCTCAAAGTTTTGAGAACTCATGGTGGTGGAAGTATGTGTTGAAATATTTCGATAAATTATGTGAAAAGAATGGATTATCCATAAGGTGTTGCCACCTTACACTCTATAGAATGGGACTGCATGAAGGAAGAATTAAACCATCATGAATATGGTTGAAGTATGTTGAAAGGAAAGAATTTACCTAAAGAGTTTTGGGGTGAAGTTGTGTCTAATTCAACTTATATTTTAAACAGATGTCCAACAAAGAAGCTAGAAGGAATTACTCCATAAGAATGTTGATATGGTGTAAAACCTAGTTTAAGTCATCTGAAGGTATTTGGATCTATTGCACATAGACACGTGCCGGATCAATTGAGAAAACTTGATGATAAGTCAAGCTAAAGAAGAAGTTTATGTTATACAATAAGTTGTGTTTGTGAAACATGGCGAAAGAAGCGTGTCTGAGCTTCAT
This sequence comes from Vicia sativa, assembly GCA_021764765.1. Taxonomy (NCBI): domain Eukaryota; kingdom Viridiplantae; phylum Streptophyta; class Magnoliopsida; order Fabales; family Fabaceae; genus Vicia; species Vicia sativa. The sequence goes on from CM038793.1 coordinate 220,363,953, forward strand.
AAAGCCTTATATGTATTGAAAAAGCTCCAGATTGAAATAAGAATATTGATAGTTTTCTAAGGGAGAAAGAATTTGTGAAGTTCACAAATGAACTTAGATTATATGTAAGAGGAAGCAATAGGAATTTCTTATATTATATCTCTATGTCGATGACTTGTTGATAACAGTGCAAGAAGGAGATTGAAGACTTCAAAGGTGATCTCGACAAGGAATTCAAAATGTTTGATCTGGGTGATATTTCATATTTCCCTAGCATTGAATTATAAAATGCTAGAAGAGGTTTGATAATGCATCAAAGAAGATATGGAAGAGAAATTATCAAGAGGTTTGGTATCGAAGAATGCAATTCAACTTGACACTGCGAACCAAGACTACAAGCCGAAGATTGAGAAGAAGATGATGTCGACCAAACCCAATATAGAAGACTTATTGGATCCTTAAGATACCTTTTTCATACGAGGCGACTTAGCATACTTGTGGGCATGTTAAGTAGATTCATGCATAACCCAAGGTATCACACCTAGCGACGAGGAGGATATTGAGGTATCTAAAAGGCCGATGACTATGGCATTTTATTTCCAACAGTGGTAAAGGAAAAGAATGCAAGTTAGTGGGGTACCTGATTCGAGTTGGTGTAGTGATCTTTGAGGATCAAAAATCCACAACAAGATATGTGTTTATGTTAGGTGGTGCGTCGGTTGCGTAGAGTTTGAGAAATGAGCGAGTTGTAGCATTATCATTATCGAGTAGAATACATAGATGCTTCTCTTTGTGCTTGTCAAGCAACATGGATGGTGAACTTGGTCGAAGAGATTATAGGTAAATATCATGGAGAAATTACCATGAAAATCGACAACATGTCGACTATCAACCTCGCGAAGAACACGATAGCACACGGTCGAAGCAAGCACATCAAAATGAGGTTACATTATCTTGAGAGCATGTAGTGTAGCACCCTTTCTAAACCCTAGTAAATATAGCATAAATTAGAGTAAGATAACATGTATAAACTTAAAAGGCGTCACATGTGTTTACCCAATCAACAAAACAACATATACACACGGTCATAAGCGTAACACTATTCAAACTTGGGTTTCATCAAATTATGCACATCACAGCGAATTAATTAGTTACTCAAATAATAAAAATGATTATATCTCATACTATACATAAGCCAACATAACAATAAATTCATAAAATAATCAAGTCATATGAATCTAAATATCGGCACTAAGACCTCACCACATGTCATTCCAAATACAAATCAAATGAGAGTATATAATAATATCTCTTAACAAACATGAGTTTTAATACATCACTGTGATACATGACCAGAGCATTGACTCAATACCTAAGAAAGAAAATAAACTAGACTAAGCTCCTTTACTATCCTCGTGTGAAGCACCATTATCTTGATACTGGCGATGTCGTATCAAACATCATTCAACGAGCGTGAGAATTGACATCATTATAAAATATATAACAATAAGCAATGTATATGACATTTATCAAATGAATTCATCACACAGGTAATCATCTATGCAACATGGCTTGATAGTTCCAAGTGCCAAAGTAATCCAATACAAGCATTATAATTAAAATAACTCATACAAGTATCTCACATAGCACAATCACCATCAATGTAACAATTAACCAATTATCACATATATCACAATCATCACATAACAATAAATGTGACTACGATGCAATGTAATCGACCCATGCATGTGGTACCATCATGAATATCAAGCTCACCTCACTCTCGATTTCATATCAAGAATCAGTCACGCTTCCGATCAAACAAGATCAAAGCCCATCATTATGAACATATAGTCCACCGCTTTTATTTTAACATGAGGATCAAATCCCATCATTATAAACATATAGTCCACCGCTTTTATTTCCACACAATGATCAAAGCATACAACGAGTTCAATCTCCCCATGTATGCATGTGCAAACATAACCAATTATATGCAAATTAAGATTATCACCAAACCTTAATCATACCGCATATCAAAATAATCCATCAAAATGAATTATCCACCGTTGCACAAAACATACCTTGATCATGTTGCCATTACCAACAATGCAATTATTTAGCATACACCAATTCACACATATCACAAATAACATTTAGCAACAATACTAACTCATATTATTCATATTTCACTGATTCATGACATATATATACAAATATACATGTCACTTTACACAAATCACATAATTATCCAATCATCCAATGCCAACAAATCCAGATCTATTTTGAAGGTTATTGTATTTTCTTCCTAACGATTGACGGCGCCTAAAACAAAGTTACTGGATAAAAGTTATGGCCGTTACCGAATCTGTCAAAACTTATTGGATGAGTCGACATATAACCTCTATGAGTCGCTGCATAGATGTTTGATAGTGATACTCTGCCTCGCAGGTGTGCTCAGGTAGACCCTCCCTTCTGTATTAGTCGACTCATGTTGCTGAAACATGATTTTTTTTGCATTTCTAACTTAAAATCCACATGAATTTACTTCTTAAAAACATCATAAATCACCACAAATCATCATGCTTATCAATTTTAGCAACAACTTATCATTCTTACATGATTGTACTCATTTTATTCCATTCAACTTATCAATTTCATAGATTTCTACACAAACCCTAACATGTGAGATTTTAGATCTAGAAATTGAAATCAACAACACCTATCATGTTACTAACCATTGCATACATAATATACCCATAATAACATGAATACCCACCATTACCTCTTAGGTTGAATACTCTAGGGTTGCCTCTTCTCCTTTTCCTTCTTTTTCTCCTCGTTCTTCTCTTCTCTTGAGTCTTTCTCTTCTTCTCTTGTTTTCACAATTGAATCTCTAATTCTAGTTTCCTTACTAACTAATGGATTTACTTGCACATACCTCCTTATTACTTCTATTCATCATAGTTAGACCCGATAGCTTATTTCTATTATCACATTTAATGACCCAATTACCCCAAATAGTCACATAAACACAAAACCATGCAATTTAATTAATTACTATATCTCATAATAATTAATTAAAATAATAAAATAAAATAATAAATAATTGAATATTATTAAATAAAAATTAGGATGTTACAACTCTCCCCACTTTAAAGATTTTCTTCCTCAAAATCACCTCGACCCAATAACTCGGGATACGAATCCTTCATCGACTCTCAAACTCCCAAGTCACATTACCATCTTTCGGTCCTCCCAAACCACTTTTACCAAGCGATCTCCTTACCACTACGTTGTTTCAACTTTTGGTCTTCAATTCGCATAGGTGGGGTTTCTATAGTAAGGTTATCTCTCACCTAAGCGGCATCTACGAACCTCTTGAGACGGATCCGATTGTATTTCCTCAAGTGAGACACAAGAAACACATTATGGAGATTAGCAAGTGGCGGAAATTGAATCGATAAGCCATTTCACCTACTTTCTCGACAATCTAATAGGGTCCAATAAAGCGCGAGGTCAACTTACGCGACTTTAAAACTCTACCAACACGATTCTGAGGAGTAACTATCAAAAACATATGATCTCCTTATCAAACTTAAGATCTTTCCTCCTCTTATCATGATAACTCTTTTAAAGACTACGATAAATATTCATCTTCTCTCGAATCATCTTAATCTTTTCGTAGTCTATTGAACTATCTCATGTCCAACCACTACACTTTCTCCACATTCATACCAACACAAAGGAATCCTACACCTTCGTCCATACAAAGCCTCAAAGCGGTTCCATTCCAATACTCAAATAGAAATAGTTATTATAAGTATACTCAATCAAAGGCAACCAACTATCCCAAGAACCTCATTGCTCCAAAACACAAGCTCTCATAAGATCCTCGAAGTGAATCATCCTCTCAATCGACCATTTTTACGGATGATACTTGAACTCAAAGCATTCGTACAAAGAACCTTGGAAACCTTCCCAAAAGTTCAAAGTAAACCTCGGGTCTCTATCGGAAAAAATACTCGCGAAATACCATGTAAACTCATAACCTTCTCAATATATAACCTAATAAACCTTTCCATCGGATAATCCATCCTAATCGAAACAAAGTGGCGATTTTGTCAATATGTCAATAATAACCCAAACAACATCACAACTACTTAGAGTCCTCAAAAACACGAAAAAATACATAGAAATGCTATCATACTTCCACTCGGGAATAGATAGCAGTTGCAACAACCTAGGCGGTTTCGATGTTCAATCTTCGACTTGACGGATCAAACAAGAATGCACAATTTCCATAATCTCTTTCTTCATACCTTGCCACCAAAATAGTTCCATCAAATCTTGATACATCTTAGTAGCTTGGGATGAATACTCAAATCACTACGATGTCCTTTGTCAAGAATCCTCCTCTTCAAATATCCTACATTCGGAACATAAACTCAATCGAGACACCTCATGATGCCATTACGATCAATCCGAAAATCACCACCTCTACCTTGATTAATCAGCGTCGGTTTATCAGCAAAATAAAATAATATTTTTGATCTTCTCGAATCTCATCAATAATGCCACTAGTGAGCTTTAACATACCAAATTACATCCAAAAGTCTCTTCACAAATCAAACTCATATCTTGAAATTTCTCAAGCAAATCCAACTCTTGCACCATCGTTGATAATGTAGAGATTTCCTACTCAAAGCATCAACTACAACATTCTCTTTACCCGGATGGTAATTCAAAATAAAATCGTAGTCCTTCAAGAATTCTAACCATCTTCTTTGCCTCATATTCAACTCTTTCTGATCAAACAAATATTTCAAACTCTTGTGATCACTAAACACATCAAATTTGGATCCATACAAATAATTCCTCCAAAGTTTCAAAACAAACACAATCGTGACTAACTCTAAATCATGCATCAGATAATTCCTCTCATGAACTTTAAGTTGTCTCTTAAGGTGTGGAGAAAACACAAGAAATGGGGGTTTGAATTGGGTTTTTATTCTTTGAATAACTGTTCACTTCTTATTCATTTTAGCATTGAATCACACTTTTGAAATTTGCTCATAGTAATTGCTTCTTACGATTGCTTCTGAATGTTGCTTCTAACAATTTACATAAACATGAACTGTAAAACATATGCAAAAGTAAAGAACACATGATTTTATCCTGGTTCACTTGATAACTCAAGCTACTCTAGTCAACTCTTCGAGGTGATTTCTCCTTGAACTCAAGGCCTTAATTCTCTATAATCAATCTTGATTACAATCTGCATAGACAACTATTGTGACTAACACCCACTAAAATCCATCTTAGTCTTCTCAAGCTTGACCTAACCGGTCCTCTAAGGAAGATAATACCTTCTAAAGCTTGAGACTTAGCGGTCCTTTAGAATAATTGTCAAACACCTTCCTAAAGCTTCGACCAAAGGTCCTTTAAAAGCAACAAACAACCATTTTTACAAGGTTTATTTACAAGAGAGTGCTTCTACACAAGCATGTAAAACTCAATTAAGTGCATCGAAGATCTAATACAAACTAACAATATTACATTTTATTTTATCTCAAACGTGTGATCTTCTTTTCCTCAGTTGCTTCTTCATGGACAACAACCCGAGCACTTGAATGATTTTAAGTCTTCTTCTTCATAAGTGTCTGAATGCTTTGTTGATCTTGATATAATAAGGAGAAGAATTCTTCATCTTCGTTCACCTTAGAACATTCTGGACAACAACCCTTGTTCCATAATATCATGAAGCAACATATCCATGGTGTGGATTTTTCAATTAGAGCTTCCATGATCTTCTGCATTTTCTTTTACAGCTTAATAAGCTCCTTTATTGTATGTGGGTTTAAGCACAATGTGAATCAATGATTGCTTGGTTTGACATTATCAAATAACACGATTCAAGATTACATGATTTTATTCATGTTTCTATTATTGTTGATTTACTAATTGATAATCTTGTTGTTATCTTCTATCAAAAATAATTTTCATTATCATTGCATTTGTAGCGCACAACAACAACAACTCAAACTTCGATGCTTCCTTTTTATAACCGAGTTAAAATAAGTCATTGGCCATTTGAAAAGAGCCCTTACAAAATAGTACTTCCATGTCCTTTTTATTCCGCACTACGCTAGTGGAGAAATTGTCGGATAATGCTTTTCGTGTACTATGTTAACATTATCTACTAACCTTATGTACTTCATAGCGTGCTGCAAGCATGAGTAAGAAGAGATAATCTAACATCTTGGTTAATCAAAATTTCAAGTCTTGAGTCTTGGATCTTCCAATTGATTCTTTAGCACTTGGTTTTGAAGAACCTTGTATCGTAACATAAGGTTGAAAGAACTTCAGTCTTGAGTCTTTAGAACCACGTCTTGAGTCTTGACACTTGGTCTTGTAACCATGCTTCATAACATAAGTTGAGGAAGAATTTAAGTCTTTGGAATCTTGAGCCATGTCTTGAGTCTTTAAGAACTTGGTCTTGAGCCGTTTGTCTTGACACTTGAGTCTTCAACATCTTGGCGTAAGTATCACTTACATCTTTAGATCTTATTGGTTTCTTTAGGCGATCGTATCGAGTAACAACGAGCCTTGAAGTTTTCCGTACTACTTGTTCATTAGAACATTTGTAGCTTAAGCGGAGCATTTTTTCTAATGTCTTGGCCGCCATTCATCATAAGTAGAACCTATTTATCCTTTAAAATACAACAAACATCGAGTAAAAAATTGTTCACTCAAACATACTCTTTGTTATCATCAAAACTCTAAGATATAATTTGAAACCAAATCTTATTCTAACGGTCTCGAAGCATAAGTTACCACTTGTCAATTCTATAGCAACACACCTCTAAAGCGATCAATGAAGCATCGCAATACACCATAAATGGTTACGTTGGATTAGGAAAAATAAAAATAAGAGTGGTCGTCAATCATCATTAAGCTCTTGGAAACCGACTTCACCTGTCAATTCCTATAAAAGCTTGACCTTTCCTAGCCAACTACGTCAAAGGTAAGTTCAACTTAGAAAACCTTCCATAAAATTCGATAATACCCAACAAACAAAAACTTCTAATCTCATAAACAAATTTGAGCTTCCCATTGAGATACAACCTCAATCTTCGTTGGATCAGCAATCGACCACTCAAAATCACATGCCCAAGGAAAATCACTTACTTCAACCAAAATTCACACTTAGAAAGCTTCACACAACTTCTTCTCTTTCAACACGAGAAAACACAATCATCAAATGCTCGGCATGATCCTCTTCACTCTTGGTATAAATCAAAATGTCATCAATGAACACAACCACAAATTTATCCGGATACTCATGAAAAATCAAATTCATATATTCCATAAATACACGGTGCATTGGTCATGCCGAGACATTACAAAATACTCATAATGATCATACCTTGTTCTAAAAGCGGTTTTGAATATCTTCAACTTTCACACGAATCGATGATACCTCTTGTACCCTAAAATTTACCCTCTTCATTTTAATATTTTTGGCTTATAATTGTATCATCATAAACATCATGCATATACTGCATATCATTTATCACATGGTTACCACGTTCCAAATGCCTCGATTTGTGAAAGAAATTGTGCGTTTACTATTTTAGATCATTTTGAGGCGATATCTATATTTTTCGGTTTGTATGCTTGATTGAGGATCTTACGGTCGACTATTTTGATTTGGTTCCACGATCATTGGGATCACTTTTATATGTATTCGGTTTATCATTTCAAATCGGAGACCGTTTTGTCAAAAGACTTTATTGCTTATTTCTCATAAAGTGAATTTTGGGTTTCGGTGCATTTGGGCTCGGAGCACATCTCGACTCTTCGTGTATTTTACGATGATTTTCATTGGAAAGTTACTCTCATTATTATCTACAACTTTCGTTTGAAAGTCGAAAGCAAATTACGTGAAGAAGATCCTCGAAAGTTGATCTTTCAAGTGGATTAAAGCGAATTTTAGTGATGTACCATGTTCTCAACGTGCTAAAAATTCATATCTCTAGCTGGAACATCAAAACTAAGTGGGGCTGATTTCTAAAATTCCGTATCGAAGTCTATACAACTCTCATGAACAAGTCGAGCCAATTCCTAACCATTTAAGAGTGGTTTTTATTCTTTGGACTTGATTTTGAGACGAACGAGCATTTTTCATCTAATGCGAAGTTAAAAAATCATATCTCACTCGATTTTTATCGAAACTATGTGGGACTAGTGTCAAAAGCTTAACAAATTCCATTGGCTTCATTTTTCGTGGCAACACTTAGTTCGGATTTTCATTAGAAGACCTCGTTCAAGGAAATTTCTCCTAAGGCGCAAGAAAATTTTGCATCTGTCGAGCCTTGAAAAGTGTCTTGAAACTTCAAAATTCGTATCGCTGGACCGTTCATATGTTTGAGTCGAAATTTTACTCACACAAGCAAAATCGCATTCGGACATTTTTGTTTACTTTCCAACTTCAAATTTTGCACAAATTTGGTGTTTTTGAATAAATCGAAAATTATTCGGATAATCGCAATTTGGGTTTAATTGTGGATCCAAGGCACCCTTAGGTCCACTTTTCACACTATACATAAATTTTCCCTTCACAATTTAAAACACACAATCATTTGCTTAGTTTTCCTCTCAAATCTCATTTTATTCTCTTAATTCTCTCTCAAGTCACACAAAAATCAAGAGGATTTGAAGTTTTCCTCAAGCTACTCCCTCCTCCACCTTGAGCAACCGCGCCGCCACGGACTAGCCTCTGGCCTGATTCCCTCACGAAACATTGCCACCTCGGCCAGCCTTTCACCTTCGCATGCTGCGCCTCCACGCGCGTCGCATCAATCTCGTCTCGTCTTCTTTTCGATCGGACTTCCACGGTCACATCCTCTCTTGATTTTTCCCATGAGATCTCATCCTTCTCTCTAGATTCGGCGGAACCATTCTCTTTCTTCAATTCTCCTCTTCAAGCTTCAAGAACAAGTAAGTGATTATCTCAAATAAGCATTTATTTTAAGTGATTTTGACTTTTGACTTAATTTGAAATTAATTAATGAATTTGATTAAAATTTGCGTGTGGATTCAATTCTTGAATTTTCTATTGCGAATTCCTTGATTTACTTCGATTTTACAGCGTTAAAGTGTGTTGGTGTGAAGGAAAATTGTACATAACACACATACACTTGTGTAGTTATTTTTGTTTGCATTTTAATCACTTTAATTGCATATTTGCATCACCTATCACATGCTCATGCATTAGATAACATTTAGGTTGATTAAATTGCATTTAATCATGTGAATTAAAGCTTACTTCATAAATAAAATTGTGTGAAATGTAGTTTTAGGCACATTTTAGTTGTAGGTAACATTGCATTATACATAATGCATCTAATCTTACATCTAGGACTTAATTTGCATCCTCATGTATTGACATACATGAATATGGAATAATTGGATCAAGTTTATATGTCGGTGTTTGATTTTTCTATTGTTTAAGTGTGTTGAAAGGTCACTTTCACTCACTTTTTCACATCTTAAAGACACTTGATCACATGTATGAAACCACAACAACACAACATCTTACATTCTTGATTTTATATGACTTGATCCATGTTTTATATCAATTTAGGCATAATTTGCATTGAGCACATGTTGATTGCATATGATATGAAATCCTTTTGCATTTCATGCATCAAAACATCATTAAATGTACATAAAAAGGCATTTATATGTACATTTTGCACTCATTCTCTTTCAAACAACTTTGCATTTTGTACATAATTTACATTTCATTTGGTTTTGGCTTTATGGTTACATGTAGGTGAATTAAATTCCAATTCATTTCACATTTCAAAATCAAAACAAAAGCGAATCAGAATTTAATTCAACACATGAATTTTGAGATTTCGTAAGCCTTTTTAGGCATTTTTGTGCATCGGAACTCATTTTTCCACAAAATTCCAAAGTAATGATACATGTTCCCTACGTTTTGGCATGCTCCCGAACCGTTTTTGAAGGTTTTGGAATCAAATTTAAAGTGCAACATGCCTAAACGGCGTTGCTGCTCTGTCACTTTAAGATCCAAAAAACTTCACTTCTACTCAGAATTAATTAAAGCCGCTCACGTTTTTGAATTTGTAGACGTGTTATACCCCAAAATTTTCCCTCCTACTTCTCAAGACAATTCACAATTCCATACTCAAGGACTTCACAAGGGTTGACCAGACAAACCCTCTCCTAAGAAATCAATCCAAGCTAGGGTTTTGCTCCTCTCAAGTCAATATGGATATTCGTTAATCTCTAAGTTATAATCGAAAAAGCAATTTATTTATTATTATTTTGAGTTTGTACGGTTTGAACCGTGTGCCTACGTATTCCCTTGTGCAATGGGAAAGTCAAAACTCGTAGTTCCTCTCAAAAAGGTTTTAATTGGTTGTATTGATTTTATAAGAAAAATCGTGCGTTTAGACATTTCAAATGCTTTGAACTAGGACTTGTTTAGTTTGTTTGAAAAGCTTAAGTCCTCGTTCGTGTTTGAAACAACTATTGCACACTCTTTTATCGGAAAAGAGTTTGATGATCGCATATGAGCGATAAAGGAGTTTGAATGAGTTATTTTATTTTTATGTGGGAGACAAGTATTGGACCATAAGCGTTCAACGGCTAACGCCCCAATTACTTGGATGAGTGGACAGAAACATCCGAATCATCTTTTTCTACCCAAAAGTTTGTTTAAGAAAAGGTGAGGTGAAACAAAGTTCACGTTAATTAAATTTGATTAAGACACCAAACATACGATTAGGGTCGATCTTGGATGACTACCATATGTTTGGGAGGAGGAAAATAGAATATTTATTTGCGAAAGTATTTTGAAAAGAAAACTCGATGTTGGATCGAGGTTTAGAAATTTAATTATGAAAGTGTTTTTGAGATACGTCTTTGAGATGAAATGTGGGATCGGGTTATGATTAATCAAGTATATGGACTTAATTAACCTCGTGAGAATAGGTGCTCCTATCTGACCATGAGACCACAGTGCGGGGAAAATTGGTATATAGACCAATGTTATTTTTGGTTATGATTGATTAAAGCAACAAGGGCTTTAATCAACCTCGTGAGATAGCCATGCCCATCAACCATGACACCCTTGAAATCGGCATATGAGCCAATCAAAGCGGAATCGGATTAATTTTAATTTTTATTTTGTGTAAAGTGTACAATGGTGAATAAATACTAAATGAGTAAATAAACAGACAAATATCACACAATACAATTGGAAATTTAAATAATTATTAGAAATGATTTTTTATGTTTGATGAAAAATCGACTAATAGTTTAATCGATAAATTAGCAAATAAAAACTATCAGAGCCAATTACTATTTAGTACATCGCAACAAATAAATTATTCGCATATAAATAAATTAATTGAAAAAGATAAAGTTTAGAGTTAGCCTGTATTGCAGTGATTTCGGACGGTGCGAAAAGAAATCAATCTGAACTTGATTATTCATAAAAATTAAGTCATATCTTTGGCAATGCAGTGCGTCGGATTTTTCTTCTCCCAAAAAATACTCCAACGGCCAAAGTGATGTTGTATTTACCAAATACTTACATATTTTCTTTTTGTTTTTTTATCAAAATAATTTATTCAATAAAAAGAAAATGAAATAAATAAATAAAATAAATTGAAAAGGACCAAGGTGGTGACACTTGTCACCACGGACATATTTTACAAAATATATAAAAAAATGTAATTAAAAACAAAGAAACTAAAAACTAATTAAAAAAAACAAAACTAATTAATTTAACTAAATAAATAATAAAAAACAAATAAAAATTAAGCTAAACGGATGGGACCAGATTCATCTGTTTTCTCTCTTTCGCAAGCGTGTTCTCATCGCTCTCTCACTGTTCTTACGCGTTTCCCATCTTCTTACCGGAAATCTCATGGATCCTCGTCGCTCTCTCTCGACTTCCTTAGCGAAAATCACCTTCTCTCGCTCTCTTGATGAAACCCAAGCAGGGAACACAGGCGGCCGGGAAATCGCCTCACGGTGTGGCGGCGGCGGGCTAGGGTTTCAACTTTATCCGTTCTACTGCGATGCTTGACTATTATTGTTTTTTACAGATGGCTTTCAGATTTCTGGAACCGTAGAGCTCTAATGGCAACAGTGAAGCAAACTTACCCCTCTGCGATGGTATCCCATGTGAGATCGTTTCGAAATCTTTTTCTCTTTCTTTGTTCAAAAAAATGTTTCTGAAAACCTTAACTCTGAAGGTAGTCTGGGGGAAAATGATGTTAGGGTAGTTGATTGCTTTTGCTTTCTGCGTTTACGATTTTCTGTGTTTGGATTTGGATCTGTTGGTATGTTTCTGGAAACTGTTTCTTGTTGGGACTATGAAGGTTGTGATTTCTGGTTTTGAAGTTTTTCTTGCTGGTTTTAAACTGTTAAGACAGATACTGCCTTTGCTTTGCTTTTTCTGGTTTTATGAATAGAATAAATGGTGTTTTTGGTCATCTTGGTTGTTAGAACAGATAGGGTTTATGGTTTTTGTGGCTTGTTAGAACTGATGGGTTTATGGTTTTTGTGGCTTGAAAAACTGGTGGGGTTTATGGTTTACGTGGCTTGTTAGGCGATGGGGCTTATGGTTTTGTGGCTTGAAAAGCGATGGGGTTTATGGTTTTGTGGCTTGAAAAGCGGGGGTTTATGGTTCTGTGGATTGTTAGAAGCTGTCTAGAAAGGATGTTTGTGGTCTTTGCTATATCTCTTTTTGGCGGATGTTATCCTTGACTCTTCCTCTCTTTTGGGCTGTCTTAGAGATATTACACTTGATCCCTTTCCCTTTTGCTTGATATCTTAGAGCAGATCTTTGGTCTTCTCTCTTTACGGTATTGTGCTTTTAGAGCAGGATGTATGCTTGCCTCTTTGTCATTGGTACTCTCTTAGAACAGATCCTATGCTTGTCTTAGGTAAACATCGGATCTTACCTTTCTGTTGCTATCATCATTCTTTGGTTTTTACCCCTTTTCACCTTAGGTGAAAAACTTCTTTGGAACCAACACTTTCCCTTTTATGATAATCTTTGTTGTTGTATTTGCTTGCACCATTTGGTTTACTTCTTTGGGCTTTATTATACCTCCCTCTGCTGGTCTTTGATAACCATATCCTTGTTTTACTTCTGCTTCTGCCTTTGTATTGTCTTTGTTGCCTTTGTATTGTCTTTTATTGCCTTTGACTTGTTGGATTAACTTGTTGGGATTAGGAATGAATGTTGGATTGAGCTGTGATGAATGGTGAGTTTAGGCCTTGTTTGTGAACCGAATTAACTCGTGATTTGGAAATAGACTCACTTTTAACGATGATTAATCTTGAACAAGATTATGAGGCTTAACAACCTTAAAACACGATTCCTTGAAATACCTAATGATGAGTTCGGCGAAATGATTTTCTTGATTTATGTTGATGCTCAATTATAGTTACTAATCTGTTTCTTTTGTGTTTTCATGTAACGATGCGATGAAGGCGGAGGCGGTAAAGGGCAGCCAGATGTGAAGAAAGGCTTGGAGGAAACAACAATTTTCTCGAACAAACCTTAGAAACTTGTGGCATTAGAGCGAAATTAGGATAATTTTGTATTTTTGTAGCTTTGTAACTTGAAATTGTAATTGAATTCCAATGAAATAATAATAATAATTCCTTTTCCAACATTGAACTTGTAATTCCAACTTTGTGTATCTTGAGATGAATGAATACAAACTATTCGCATAACATTTCGATCGAATGAAAATTCATACAAAAGAACATAATTAATCTGGTTCGAGTACCTTTGCTTGAAATGAGTAACATCAATATGAATTGAATAATTTCTTGTAATTATATTTTTTGCTAAGAATTCAAACACCAAGAGCGGCATCTTTCCTCCATCAATTTAAATTCACCAAGTAACAAAGAAAATCTTTTAAAATTTAAATTCTAAAATAAACAAATATTTTTTGAATTCAAATTCCAAAAAAACAAATAACCCCTTTTCGGACAAATAATTCCTTTTGAACCAATAATTCAAAACCGTTCCTCTTAAAATAGTTCGAAACCCCTTGAATTTTGGATTATTCTCAAATTGAATTGGTAACAAAATAAAACCTTCCTTCGAAACCCAGCACAGTTTTTTTTTCGAAAATTTCCCAGTAGGAACTCCTCTGAAGCCACAATAAATGAACGTCTATGCTTGAAACAATGAGATAAAACAAAGGGGAAATTTTGGGGTGCGACAGTTGCCCCTATTCAATCATCTTAAACCTGGTAAGTGAGAAAGATTGACAGCTTTCGAACGTTCAAGGTGGAAGAGGATTGAATACCGAAGAACAAAATTTGCCCTCTTGCGGAAACCAATGTCACAAATTTGGATAAGATCTCTCGACTATAGAGCCAAAGGAAGGACGCCTGATGAGAAAAATGTTTTAAGTAGCATCAGAACAACAATACCAAATGAGAAATATCAGAAGATCTCAACAACATTGGGGATAACCGAGTAACCGAAATGGGTTTAACAGTAAGTTTTAATGAAAATGTTATGAGCAGAAAACCGAACTTCTCAAGCAAAAAGGAAAATAATAGATTAAGCCATCACGGGATGTCTTACGAAAATGCTATGAGAAAACTGAACTTCTCAAGCGAAAAGAAATAAAGATAAATTAAAGATTTGATGAAATCGAGAATTTGTCGAAAATCCGAAAAGTTAAGGAATACCCATGGACCTTACGAAAATGAAATTGAGAAAGCGTACGAAGATCTCAAAGAGTTAAAGAATACCATAAACTTTAACAAAGATATGATCGAGAATTTGTCGAGAAAATCCGAAACGTTAAGGAATACCCGAGACCTTAACGAAAATGAAATTGAGAAACCGTTTGAAGATCTCGAAAGAGTTAAAGAATACCCAAAACTTTACGAAGATATGATCAAGAATTTGTCGAAAATCACGAAAAGTTAAGGAATACCCATGAGACCTTAACGAGAATACATAGCTAGAACAATATCGAATTGTTGGTGCGAAAGTGCGAGGAGCCCACGACATCTTGAATGTCTCGACCGTGTAACTTCGAGTTACCAGTGAGAACAATTTCGATGGCGCACCGAAATACACTTCTCGAGGATAAACAAATCAATATCGGCCTGTGGTGTGATATAGATGTTTATGAAGTCGGTAAATCCTTGTTAAGCGTTTACGCGATGAAATCTCCTTTGAACATGTGAAGACATGTTGAACAACTTCGAGTTGACAAGATATTCAACTTTGTGTGAGATAGCTTTACCGGTGATAGAAGAATTAAGTTCAGCACCTGTGACTGAAAAACTTCTAGGGTAATGAGCTTCGATTTGTTGGCATTGTATAGACAATGCGTTGTAGAAAATGGATATGTGGAACAATGTCCGAGTTGAAGAAATATCCTAAGATTGAATAAACATCCCACGGTGGACATTTATTTGTTGAGTAGTCGATGACTTACTAGGAAATAAACACCGAAGTTCCTTGTAGTTTTAAAGGCATTTCGGATAAAGCAGAAATTCACGCCAATAGAATTTCTTTGGGAAGATTCTTGTCTGAATGAAATCTTGAAAATACCACGAATAATGTTTTAGTAATCCTTTCTGAAGGAGACTCACTTGGGAGTAAATTAAGCTTCGCTGGGGACACTTCGTAAGAAAACCGTGTGGAAAAATTCATTGGGGATTCCCGGTTGATAATTTTGCCGACATTAGAGTTCATTGAAAGATAATTGTTTCACTAGGGAAGAAATCTCGATTGGAGAAACCATCGAGTTGTTGAGATCATTACAAGTATACAACTTGTCTTTGAGAAAAGGATAATTATGTCGCACGAGAACTAATCCTTCAATTCGATCCTTACGAGGATATTCTGATTTCAAGAAAAACTTGCAAAAGGATTAGCCAGACTAACAGCGTGAGTATGATATGCATGATGATTTTTGATATGCATGGAGAGATTTTTCTATAATTCAAAGTATTGTGGTTCCACGATCTTTTAGAAAAGGAAGACATCCTTGAAATCCAATTGAGCGATCTGTTATCGTAAGAGTTCACTTGAGACGATCAATCACTTCTCGGGAAGAGACTTCGCGAAATTGACACCATTGCCACTTATCTTCAACCAAGCACTCAACTTGCTGGGAGAAAAGCTAGATTGTCATCTAAGCAAAAGTCTTTGGCGCCGCATTCAACATACTCGAGCGGATCCAGTTAAGCAAGGTTCATGCATGAATGTGCCGTGATATGACATGAATGGACGAATGAATGAATGAATGAATGAATGAATGCATGAATATATTGGTTGATGTATTGGTTTATCAACTGAACTCCCGACACTGCTGAAAATCGAATGAAAGGCAATGGCCATAATCCAAGCCACGAACGCTATTGCAATGAGTCTCTCACAGGGAAGATAACGTCTGATTCACCATGACGAGTACGGAGGTACTTTCAAATCAACAGAAAAAAGCACAACACTTAGAAAGTCAATCACCCCCCAACATTTGTTAGTCAAAGCGATCTTAAGTTTCAAAAACTTCATTGTTTCACCATTTTGAATGATTTTAATTTTATCTAAAACAGCAACGACATTAAGTTAAACATGCAGAAACGATAAAAAAGTAGGACAAGAAACAAAGTTCAACTGAACAATTCTTTATTTAAAATATGAGAGAAATAACTCATAAGTAGGGATTTTGTACATAAAGATGCACATTCCTTTAGGAGGAACATACAGGAAAGAGTGAATCTATACACATTTCTTAAAACAACAACGAAATTGAAACTGAACTTCATTGAACCAAAACATGTTATTCCCCCTCCTGACTGCTATTCTTCATCACTTCACTTCTAAAGATGGTGACTGAACTAATCCCTTCCATCTGAGCTTATTGTGCACGGAGACGCATACTACAGCATTATGTCTTTATACATTCCCTAACTTTTGCGTGAACCATCTTCAGAAGATCTTGGTTCACCGGGATATTTACCGTTTTTTTGCTTAAGCCGCCCTTTCGGGTTTTCAGCTTACTAGGCTTAATTTTTTTCTCTTCTTTTTTTAGACATAATACTTCTTGACAGCGTCTGAGTTGATGGCATGTGCCAAGTCTTCTCCATCCATGTTAGTATGGACAAGAGCTCCTCCTGAGAAAAATTTCTTTACTATGTATGGTCCTTCATAGTTTGGCACCCACTTTCCACGAGGGTCTCTGTGTGGAGAGATTATCCTCTTTAGCACCAATTCGCCCACCTTGAACTCGCGGGGACGTACCTTCTTGTCAAAAGCCCTCTTGATTCTTTTCTGGTAGAGTTGGCCATGACAAATTGTTGTCAACCTCTTTTCTTCGATCAGATTGAGCTGGTCATACCTATTTTGAACCCATTCCGCCTCATCCAACTCTGTTTCCATCAGAACTCTGAGAGAAGGAATCTCAACTTCTATAGGCAGTATGGCCTCCATGCCATAAACAAGGGAGTAAGTGTTGCTCGCTTTCGAGTCGAATAGGCGTTATGTACCGTGCAAAGCAAATGGCAACATCTCGTGCCAATCCTTATCACGTCTTCACCATCTTTTGCGGGATCTTCTTGATATTCTTGTTAGGCGCTTGGTGGCACCATTCATCTTTAGTGCGTAGGAGATGAGTTGTGATGCTCGATCTTGAATGTGTCACACAACTCCTTCATCATCTTGTTGTTGATTTGTCCCATTGTCGGTGA
This sequence comes from Vicia sativa, assembly GCA_021764765.1. Classification (NCBI taxonomy): domain Eukaryota; kingdom Viridiplantae; phylum Streptophyta; class Magnoliopsida; order Fabales; family Fabaceae; genus Vicia; species Vicia sativa. The sequence goes on from CM038793.1 coordinate 220,381,719, forward strand.
TAATCTTGCTAGGTACGTAGCGACAAATTATATTATTCTTGATAATGGCTAACCACTTGTCATGTCACATTCACATATGAAGCAGCCTTAACCCACTTGGTGAAAGAGTCTATGGCGACTAGTATGAGCGATGTCCATTGGAAGCTTTCGGTTCAATCATTCCGATCATATCAATTCCCCATAGAGAATGGCCATGTAGAGTCAAAACATTCGAGGGGCACGCATCTTATCGGCATGAATCGACACGTGACATCTCATTGCATAAACAACCGATCACTGTTTCCATGGTCATCCGGTAGTAACCATACGAGAATCTTCTTCGCCATTGCATGCCCATTTGCGTGAACACCAAAAGAACCTTCATGAATTTCCTTGATGAGTTGATCGCTCGTGTCTATCCACGCATCGAGCAAGACCAAATCAAAATTCCGCTTGTACGGCACCCACTACTCAGAAAAAGTTGGCGAACAACTTCCTCAAAGCCTTCTTATCGTGATAGATGCCCTTCTAGGTACTGCCGCTTCTCTATGTATTGCTTGATATCGTAGAACGGGGTTTACCATCGATTTCTTCATCAACCATCATACAATAACCGGTTCGTCTAGGCGCTCGATAGTGATGGATGGTGCTTCATTAGCCACTTGACTTTGAACATTGAAGACAAGCGTGGCTAAGGCGTCGACCAATGATTTTCCTCTCTAGGAATGTGATGGAAAGTGATCTCGTCAAAATACGGTGTCGGTTTCAAGACATGATCTACAGTACAAAATTAACTTTTCATTATGAGTTTCCACTCTCCTTTGACTTAGCAAATGGCGAGGTGCTGGAATCTCAAAACTTCAAGGATTTTGATCCTTAGATCAATGGTTGCTTTAATCTCGAAGATGCAAGCTTCATATTCCGCCATGTTGTTGGTACAATCGAAACAGATTCTGGCGGTGAAGGGAATATGAAAACCTGTTGGAGAATTTATAATTGCCCCTATTCCGTGCCCTACTGCATTGGATGCCCCATCAAACAGAAGCGTCCACCGAGATCCTGGCTCGGGTCCTTCTGGTCCAGGAATGTTGCAATCTCTGATAAACATGACATCTTAAATGCGGAAATCAAATCTCATAGGTTGATAGTCCTCCATAGGCTAGTGGACGAGATATTCTGATACCACACTTCCCTTGATAGCTTTCTGAGTTACATATTGAATATCGTATTCAGATAGTAACATCTGCCAACGTGCAATCCTTCCAACCAAAGCTGGCTTTTCGAAGATATACTTGATAGGGTCCATCTTGGATATCAACATTGTAGTGTGACACACCATATATTGTCTCAAACGACGGGCGGCCCATGCCAAAGCGCAACAAGTTTTCTCTAACAGAGAGTACCGACTTTCACATTCCGTAAACTTCTTACTCAGATAGTAGATTGCATGCTCTTTTCTTCCTGTTTCGTCATGTTTCCCCAGAACACAACCCATAGATCCTTGTCAGGTGAAAGGTACATTATGAGAGGCCTTTTGAAGGGCGAGTATCAAGATAGGTGGCTCTTGCAAGTACTCCTGATCTTATCAAATGCTCGCTGACAATCATCATTCCATATAATGACTTGATCTTTCTTTAACAATTTGAACAAGGTTCATAAGTAGCCGTCAAGTGTGATATGAGCAGGAAATATATAATTCAAGAGTCCCAAGAAACCACGATTTCCTTCTCCGTTCTAGTGCTGGTATTTCTTGAATAGCTTTTACTTTGTCGGGGTCCACCTCGATACCTCGTTGGCTCACTATAGAATCCAAGTAGCACTTCGGACCAGACTCCAAAAGTGCACTTGTTAGGATTCAATCGAAGTTTTACTTCCTCGACCTTTCAAGACTTTACGAGATGAACAATGTGCTCCTCTTGATGCGAGACTTGGCAATCATATCATCCACATAGAATTCAATTTCTTTATGCATCATATCATGGAAAAGAGCTACCATATCTCTTTGATAAGTTGCCCGACGTTCTTCAATCCGAAAGGCATGACCATGTAATGAAGGTGCCCCAAGGTAGTGAAACGTTGCCTTACACCATCTAAATACATGAATATATTAATTAAATTAATATTAAAATCGCTTTAATCAGAGTTAACACGGCAAATGAGGGATGTCACAATTAATACATAAAGAACTTCCATTTAAGCGATAGCCATGCTACTGCGAGGATCAAATTTTCAATAGTTTAGTCAAACTAAGACCATGTCTTACACGGTAAGAAAATATCATCACCAAGCGGAATAATCCAATCATCATAATTCCCAACAATTAAAGAATCAATTAAACAACTATCCAATTCCTCTACTACTGTTCCCCAGTGTTACAAGCTAATCGAGCATGACAACGACACAGCGGACTTAAGTGATAAGCTCTAGAGCCATCCTCACCAACTCTCATTTACTAACTTTTAATACGAAATTGTAAGGTGAGACTTCTCATAATTAAAGCATATTATAAGCTTCTCAATTAACAATATATTACAAGCATCTTAATCCACCCTTTTCAACATAACCCGATTCAACACACAATCACAACCATATAATCATCATGCACAACAGTCATCAATCAGAGAATCGTAACACTGGAAGACATCCTAACATGTTACAATTCCATGCAAAATACAATGCAGACTCAATGCATGCAGTACCGACACGTGACCAAGTCACCCAACACTGATCCATCATCAACCGGATACAGTAACCATCGATTCGCACATACACCACTGGGTCAAAAATCCAGCCTCACCACCCATCATCACCCGGGTATCGGTTAACGACAATACAAGTCAAATTCCACACAATAGGAATTAACTTCACCAAACAATGCATATGCACGCACATCACTAGCATGCAACATTCAACACAGGTTATGACCACATCAGGCGTCATAAACCCTCATCAACCACAACATGATATAATCACCTATCATGAAATAATTCACCACAAAGCATAAATATGCCAAACACTTACCCTTCAATTGGTAAGACAATCACCGGTATATATATTACAACAACAACAACTAAAATCAACAGCTATCAGGTATGTACAACACCAACAAAACACATGATATCAAATACCATCATGAAATACACCAATTATCATAAACCGAGTCCAACCAAAAGCATGATATTCCAACCATCATGCATGCAATTAATAACAGCGTAAACATGCTTTACATTCACTCAGTATCAATACATCCATCACCACAGTTTCACTGCTACCTACACCTCAATGTGCGTTAGTCAATAATTGTTTATTTCGAAATTTGACTCTTTTTCAAAATAATTTCAAGTTTTAGAAAATCTTTTCATTTTATAAGATAGAGCATTAAATTTAAGAAACAACGTCTAAAACGGCGCTCAAAACGGACTTACGGTTTAAAAGTTATGAATTTTCGAAGTTTTAAAATTTTTCAAAAGTTTTCAGTGGAACCCGGTTCCTCCCTGGGAGTAACCCGTTCCCACATTTCAAAAATACAACGCCCCTGGAAAAATGTATGGGGAACCCGGTTCCTCCAGGTAGGGAACCGGTTCCCAGTAAAATTGCATATTTTCTGGAAAAACAACGTGGAACCCGGTTCCTCCCATACAGGAACCGGTTCCTGAGTTCAAAAATGCCATTTTTCACCATTTCAAATGCTGGAACCCGGGTTCTCCCACTGGGGAACCGGTTCCCGACATCGGACCAAAAATCCATTTTGGCGGCAATAGTCCCCAAGACTATTTTCTCATTAATTCAAAACATACCCACGTTCCGACACCATAAAATCAATCATTCATCACCAATAACACACCATATAACATGTTTTATTCATCATTAATGATCCTATATCATACAATTCAATAAATTTCTACAATCTGACACAATCTGACACCAATAGGGATACATCCATGAAACCTAGGAATTCCCTAAAGCGGGATTTCCTAACATGCTATGATCTATAGTATCAACATCAAAACCTATAATATGAAATAATCAATCGAAATCACCCTTACCTTGTGGGTTCTTCGACTTAGACACAAATTGGTTTTCCTCCTTCTTTTCCTCTTCTCCATTCCACGTTACAATGACTTTTCCAAATAACCTTCCTTTTCTTTCCTTTTTATCCTCCTTTATTTATTCCTTTTATTATTCTATAATAATAATAATAATAAATAAAATAAATCATTAGAGACTTTTGCCATACACCCTCCTTCTACTCTTTCCACCATAAATTCAAATTCTCTCCTCTTATTTATTTTTTCTAATATTCCAATAATTCCCAAAATCAATTTTAATTAATTACATAATTACAAATTCCAATTTAATAATAATTGAAAATATGGGGTGTTACAACTCTCCCCACTTAGAATATTTTCGTCCTCGAAAATTCACTTGATACCAATAGCTGCTGTCGACTCTTGGATCCTTCCTTCCAACTATCCGCGTCATTTTGACATCACCAATACCACTAACAAATATCCTTCTTATGCAACCACTATAATCCTACACGATCCATTGCTATCGGGTTAGGAATGCATCAGTTCATCTCACTTCTTACCCCCTTCACTCTAGGATACATGATTTATCACTTCATTACACTGCAACTCAATTATAAGAACCTCCACATAACCGCGTCCACAACATTTATACACAATGCCAGTTACCACAAGGCTACGTTCCAACGATCGAGCTTGCAAATTAATACATCTATCAGAATGGATGTAACACCAATAAGACATAGAACCCTTCACCTAACAATTCTCTTTTGAAATTTCTAATAGTTTCATAAACTCCACACCTTCTAACGTTTAATTTGTGACTTCCAAAAATCATACTCTCATAACAAAGTGCATCACATTCACGCTTTCATTCACAGCTCGATCATTACCTTAAGTCATTATCTTCATTTGATTTTCATCAACTACCGCTCTACAAGTTTCATATTTATCTTTAGACTCTCTCTTTAATATCTACCAGAAAATCACTGTTCACCTTCTTACATTCTAAACCTTCCCACTCTGCGGCTTCAACTCGCATTACACTCGAGTTCAGGCACCGCTAGATAATTTCCAAGTCTTTTCATAGCCCTTTCCTCTTAGTTTCATGCGGCGATGAACTACTATCCTCTCACTAGAGCGTCAACCACTTCACACACTATCAAGCTTGCAAGATGAGTCTATTCAATAACGATCCCGTCTATTATCAACAAAGAGATTAAGGGTGATCGGTTCCTCAATTTGTCGATAGATAAAGGCAATCACAATGGATTATAAACCACCGTACCAACTATAATAGCATTCCTTTAGAAATCGTGCTCGAAGTCACCCAAGCACCATGGTCAATCATCTTCTTTTAAGGTTCACAACTTCTTCCACACTTATTTCTCATCTGATGTCGACGATGTGATACCCTCGATCAAACAATTTACATAATCTTCTTTCACCTTGACTTAGCATCACACGATTGTTAAGTATTTCCCCTCATGAGATGCTAACATACCAAATACACCATAACTCATTTTGTTCCATTTGAAGTCCTTATCCATGCGGAGAACTTCGACATTCACACTCTTAGTCTCCCTTTAAATCCCATAACATATAGGATCCATATGTTGATCACGAATCTTATTTCAAATGCAGTCTCGGTAATACATCTCATCATATGATCGGTAAAAGAAACTTCCAACATTTTCTTAACACATGTCAATATTTTGACATCTTAAACATGATTGCATTTCCTATCGAATTTATTTTTCCCTCTACCATCACTTACCTTTTCCTCAGAAGCTAACGTCACTTATTCATCCTTAATCGACATAAGTTGCATCTCTAATACTTTCGCATTCTTACTAATACCAACATCTCATTCATTAAGAATAGATCATTATTGACCTCGTCTCAAATAAACTGCGACTGTTACTGGTTATATCCATAAAATCTTCTAATACCTGCAACTAATTTTGGATTTTCCCACTGCAACACTGCGTCAGCCTTAGATGGGTCTACCGCATTACCGTCACTTGAGACAACATGATAAAGAAAACTCATATCCTCATACCGTAATATTCACCATGAAAAACTTAACAAAATTCTACTCCCTTTCGAAGTTGGAATTCCCTCACAATATTCAACATGCCTATACCGAGTTCTAGAAGTATCTCCCTAACTATCTTCATCCTTAACGACCACGAAGGTAAGTTAGCCTCAATTCGACTTTCTTTGCAGATATACTTTCAAATCAATTGATCCATCAAATCACCAATAATGTGAAATAGATATTTAGTATCAATCACCATTTTAATCGGTTATCGAAATCCACCACCTTGAATTCGTGTTACTTTCTTTCTCCTTGACTACTAAAATTAGAGCTCCCAAAACAATATCTTTGGGTTTTACAAATCTATTTCTCGCATCTTCCAATAGCTTCTTCAATCCCCAACTCTAAAGTTGACGTCTTTTATGGTGTCATAGAAACAAGTTTTGTACCAAGAACGACATCAACAACAACTACGATTCTCCTCAAACATCACTACATGGTAAATAAATTACTTCCAGGAGCTGGAACCATTTTTAAAACAAAGTTCATCACATTATCTTTCCAGCGCTTCAAACGGAACTCAAATCGAGACATCAAAACTCAAGATTACGAATTTTACAAATCTTGAAAGAAATGTTTCGACTTGGAAATCAATTCCACCATGATAGGTAATCGATTTCCATTGTGAGAAAGAAATCCCAAAACATCATAGAATACAAAATTTGAGATCCTAACTTCAACATACCGCAACACACATCATTCACCATGATTAATGCATTAAGTTATCAATAATTAATTCACCCACAATTGCATACTTTATATCAACCATTGACACGACCACAATTAATCTTCAAGAACACAAAGAGGTAACTCACGACAACTTCACGATCAACGGAGGTGTTGCAACATTCAAACCACGGCTTCATCTTCTAAAGTCATCCTCCTTAATTACCAAATATCTCACAAGGCCAAAAGATATGCATCGACTCATCAAAACGATTCATAATCACTTGGATTTAAAACGAACATGACCAAATGATAACAGCTAATCCAACATCTTGCTCTGGCGGTAGCTATTCATTCCAGAACATCAGAACTCACACCCAAATGGGACATCATTATCCATAACATCGTCCTCCACTCCCGTGATCACGATGGCACACGTAGCTTAATTGTACCCCCAAAGAGAACTTTGTCGGTCGTTATCACAGATTTCTTGAATTAAAGATCCCTCCGTTCGGAAACTACACCAATCTAACCAACATCACTCCATGCAACCAGCTCATCGATCCAACTCTTCACGGTCTCGGAGAAGTAAGTTTCTCCCCGCGCTTAACCACTCCGCAATCCGTAGTTAGGAAAAACAAGCAAATCACCGGCGATGTTTCACACATATGGTATACAAAAGAATAATAACATTAAGACAACGGTCACAACGACCGACTATGCTCGATACCACTATTGCCACACCCCATCTAAATACCCAGAATATATTAATTAAATTAATATTAAAATCAGCTTTAATCAGGTTAACCGGCAAATGAGGGGATGTCACAATTAATACATAAAGCAGGAACTTCCATTTAAGCAGTAGCCATGCTACTTTGAGGATCAAATTTTCAATAGTTTAGTCAAACTAAGACCATGTCTTACCGCAGTGAAAATATCATCCCAAGCGGAATAATCCAATCATCATAATTCCCCAACAATTAAAGAATTAATTAAACAACTATCAATTCCTCTGCTAACGTTC
>CM038793.1:220389619-220456531 GCA_021764765.1 Vicia sativa
AAAAGACCTTGTTAGATTACGAGTTAGGAGAATGATTATGAAAGAAGGTATTAGCACCCCTTTCCATTAGTAGTTATCTCGAGACTCTTGGATTACTCAGATTGCTTTAAAATATTGCTACGTGTGTTTGACAAAAATGTTTTGAGAAAAGGGCATTTAAGCTTTGACTTTGTTAAATGTAGGAGTTATATCTAAAGTGTTCGGAAATGTTTCGTTTGAAAAAGAATTGAACTTTGAAAAAGAGTGTGTGGTGTGAAAAGCATTTGGTTTAGAGCAAGCAACTAAAGACTTATTACCCACTCGAGAATTAGTGCGTTTGTTGTACTTCTACATTCCTTTAGAATAAGCTGCTAAATACCATTAGTTGATAGGTAACTCATTCGTTGGATGTAAGCGGGACATTCGAGGACATCGGATGGTGCGAAGACTTGTAGGAAGTATCCACAGCACGTTCGAAGGATTATCATCATTTTCGTGGCGACAGGCGAGGGTCAGATCATGTATTCGGGGCGACATCGTGGGTCTTATGATCTTTGTATCGAAGGGACTATGATGATTTGTTTGGAAGCGGCAACGTGCTAGAATACCTCTACGTTCGAGGGACCATTTGAAATCGAAGGCATCGGAAATTACCTAGGGAATTAGTGTGAAAGAGTGTGTCAAATTGGAATATGTTATCTTGAAAATTAGTGGGCTATGTTCGATTGTTATCTTGCCTTCGCCTAATTACTAGCAATTTATAGAGTGCGGAAAGTAAAATGCGAGAATGTAAAGTCGGAAGTAAAGGTCTACGCTATTACAAGGCTTTAGGCGGATACATAATTTAAAATGCGGAAAATAAAATCCTAATTAAAACTATTACATCCATGAGCAGATTACATAATTGGAAAAATAATATGATAAAATGATAAAGAGAAATAAATGATGAACCTTTGTGAAAGAATGAGAAAACCGGAAAATGCAATATAGATGAACAAGAGAAAAATGTTAGAAAAAATGCAAATTTAATATGAGAAAAATTAATATATCAAATAAGATAAATAAGTTAAAATAATTTTTGGGATTTTTGAAAAGATTTAATAATTAAAATGCAATTAAAGTGAATTAAATGCAAAATTATAAATAAAAAATAAATATGCATGCAAAATTATGTTTTTAATTTATTGAATTAAATAAAGATTTTGAGAATATAAGCTGTGAAAATAAAATATTTTTTTGAGTAATTTTTTATGCTTAAAATAAATTATGAAAAGAAATTAAAATAATATGAAAATATTGAAATAATTAGAAAATAGAAAATAATGAGTTTTACAAGGAAAAAACATTGGTCTTGCCGAGGATTATTTGAGACCTTGTGTTCGGTTTAGATCCACTTGCCTTTGCCATCTGAGCATGCATACCATTGTTTAGGCTGGAGCAGGCGGATTCAAACAGCATGAAGTCTGATGCTTTTCCAGGATCAGCAGCGTGAAGCTTATGTCTTCCTCGTTTTGAATTTTTAAAAACTGGTAAGCCATTGACCTTCTGACCTAGCTAATTCAAAATCAAGCACACATAATATATTGAATTCTAAAGGCATGGTTCGATTCGAGGAATCATTAGAACCGATGGTATAGGTCCGGTCAATTTTTTCCTAATAGTCAAGCCCTAAATCACTTCGGGAACCTTAGTTATAGCATATCGTTTAGGCCATGGAATGCAATTAACCTGCCGGATAACTTGCAAACTTTGTTCAAGCATGAAAGCAAACATATCGAAACTTGTTAATAATGCATGAATAATGAAACACGATTTTGAAAAAAGTACATTAAAAGATTCGTGATTCCTTGATTTTGGATGGTTTTGAAAGCGATGTGAGGGTCTGGATCGACTCAGAGGTATCAAGGAATGCAATAGACACCTTGGAATCGATTGAAAACAGCGGGAACTAGGGTTGCAAATTGCTTGAACACGATTTTTTGGCTTTTAGGTTAGGGTTTCTGGAGCAATTTTTGATCCTCTTAGGGTTAGTATGCATCAGTATATATCTTTGGATGGATTTAGGATTGATTTGGGAAAAAATTGATCAATATTCAATGGAAATCAATTTTGATTTTGTCAAAAAAATCAAATTTTTCAAAATTTGATTAATTCTCAATCAATCTTGCCAAATTTGATTCAATTTCGAAATTGCTGGCATTTGTGAGTTAATTGGATCTCAAGGAAAGAATAAAATCAATCTTTGCAATTAATTTTGATTTTATAATTTATTTTCAAATTTAATTTGCATTTAAATGAATAAATTACAAATTAAATAGAAAAATAAATCAAAATTCGTGGCATTGGGCTTGGATATTTCTAATTGCATGAGGAATAAGTTAGGATGAAGAAAAGTAGGCCCATTTGCAAAGATTTGATTTTTGAAGTGTCTCTCTTTGTGCATTCTTTCAAAATTGCCCAACTTGTGGATGGTGTTCCTTGCTCAATTTTCCACATTTTTGTGTGTTCTTGGACTTTTGGAAAGCTCTAAGGTCCTCTAAACAATGTATTTGGTCTCATCTCAATTGAGTTACCATGCTCAATATATCTTCAAAACAAAAGTTGATTTTGTTGACTTTGAAAATGACTTTAGTAATGTTTTGACTATACCTCTCAAATGAAGCATTTTTTGGACATTCTTGTGAGACATGAAGTTGTAGAGAATTGAATTTCCTTCAAAATGAGCTTTGGTGGGAAAAATTCGAGAGAAAGTAGAAAGTTATGATCGGTCAAAGTTGATTGACTTTTCACCTAGAAACCCTCAATTTAGAAAGTTTGACTTTTGAGTAAATCTTGAGTTTTCTTGATGAATCATGATCAACCCTTGATCAAATGATGAATGTATCTTCAAAATGAGGATGTTGACCAAAAATTATGAAGTTTGATATATGTTGACCCGCAGTTGACTTTTTGTCAATCTGATGATTTTTCATGGCGTTGCACGAGGAAACTTGACGAAGCTTGAAACTTGACATGGAGAATCTTTAAAGCATATGAGGAGCGCAGAAGGCCATTGGAGATGTTGGAAGTTCATCTTGACTTGAGATACCAAACTAGTTTGGGTTGATTGTCTAGGAGAGAGTTTGTCGATCAACTCTTGAGGATCCTTAAGCATAGATGTATGAAATCTTTTGAAGATGGAGGGCAAATTTTGAGGTACGTAGCTGCCCCATTCAATCTTCTTGTCTTGGGAGGTTAGATTGACATGCTTGTCTTCGCGACACAGAGGTAGAAGATGATTGAACAATACACAAATTGCACTCGCGGTGGTGATGATCTTGGAATGGGTTCTGATGCCATTTGGATACTTTCTTTGGAGGATAGGTCGTCTAGACTAGAATGTTGATAGGTGAGTTGGCGGAGATGGGCTTAAGATGCATCAGGAAAGATCGATCTTGGGGAGTGGCGTACAGCTTGCAGGCTCTGTAGACGTTTGGAGGAGCGTGGAGATGGGCTTAAGATGCCATCGGGGTAAATTGACTTGATTTCATTTTAATGAAGTTATTGGTTGTATTGATTTTAACCATATATACGGCGTTACGAAAGTGAAACAGCTTTGTTGATAAGTAGTAGGAGATGGGCTTAAGATGCCATCAAGCTATTTGAGTACGTGCAGCTAGACTCTGTAGTTCTTGTTGATAGTAGGAAGAGGTCGAGAATAAATCTTTGTGTCGATTACTCACGGGGAGATTGTAGTTGGCAAAATGTGGATAGCTTCTGTTGTGCATCGGTGTTGATCCATTGCACATTATGAGGAGGATAACGGTGGTGCTTTCGGATAGTTTTCCGTCGGTTCGGGGCTTAATCTGGACCAGTGGTGGAGGACAACAAAAGTGGTCTGGATAGTTTTCCCGTCGATTGGGGCTTAATCTGAACGGTCGTCGGAGAGACAACCAAAAGCGGTCTTTCGGATAGTTTTCCCATCGATTAGGGGCTTCTGGACTGTTGCGTCGGTATTTGTTACCTATTTGGAGAAAACAAAGGAAACTTTGATAGAATATTTGTTAGTTTTATGCAAAGTATGATGCATGATTATATGAATGACGTATGCATGAATTATGACTTTATGAAATGTATGAATGATAGATGTTGTGATATTTCAAACATATCCATCTTGAAGAAGATGCGGATGTTACATTTGAAGATTCGACTCATTGCGGGAATTATGAGTGGGTGGAAGTGCTTTTGAAGGAAGAAAGATATCACGGATTCCTCCGATGCACTATCGACCAAGTCTTGGGCTAGATATTGTTGAGGAAGGTAGAGAATGAAGCTCGTTGTTGGAGATCTCATAGACCCTGCGAGGAGAATCACAGGCGATGGTTGGGGACTTTGTATGTAGATCCTGAGGGAAATTTAGGGCTTTCTCTTTGGGAACTGAGTGCGAATCTCATTTGGAGAGCATTTGATAGTTCTTTGGGAGCCGGGCTAGAAGAGTCGGAAGCCCGTTGTAATCTCTAATTTGAGAATAAAGGTGTATGTTTCCTCCGATGTATCTCGACCAAGTCTTGTGTGCGGATACTTTGTTGGGGAGAAGGGGAGGATTGAAATGTCGTGGGGATGAACACCTTAGTGAGGATGAGGTGTTACTGCTTGAGACGATGTAACATTGCTCGGTTGAGTGGAATCCTTTGCTCGTGGATTAATATATACTCATTTGGGAGGTGTGTTGTGGTGACTTACCTTTGTGGGGATCATGCTCTGTGGGGACTATTTGGTGACTTTCATAAATCGTCTGATTCCTGGACTGTATTGAGTACTTTGTATATTCACTTTTAGTATGTTTGCGATTAGATTCTTGTTGTCGAATCGTTATAGTCATTCAAGCAAGCGTTGGACTTATTGCAGACAACAACACAAAATTGTAAGAAAGAATTTCGTTTATTTGAAAGGTGGCGTATGGCCAAGTAGTTCGATACACAAGAAGGTAAAAAATATGGGAACAATCTTGTTAAGTTCCAACTATGCTAGTACTCATATTTCAACTATCTACGTCTCTCCTTTATCGGTAAAGGTGAGTGGTGATCTCGCCATTGCAATCTTGAATCTTTGATAGTAGTCCGGAAGCGGTGATCCGGAAGAGACATAGTCGATGCGCTTAAATCCCTAACTTTTGCCTAAGCCCATACTTTCGGGTTTTTAGTCTAGGGATACCCTTTTTTGCCCAGGCGCTATTCGGGTTTTCGACTAGGGTGTACATGTTTTGTATATATCCTTTATTTTGCTAAACCTTTTGGTTCGCGGATCTCTATTTTTGCCTAGGCGGTCGACCTAAGCGGGTCTCTTTATGCATAGTATTTTTGACTATGTCCGCGTTCACGTGGTGTGGAAGTCTTCACCATCCATGGTGCTAAGTATCATAGCTCACGGGAAAATCTCATCTTGACTACAAATGGTCCCTCGTGGGTGGGAGTCCATTTGCCCCAGGATCACCTTGTGGGAGAATGATGCTTGGTTACTGGGTCACCAACTTGGTGACTCGGTGTTTGACCTTCTTGTTAAATGCGATCATTACGTTTCGATAAATCTGTCCATGGCGGATGGAGTGATCGTTTCTCATCAATCAAGTTAATCGGTCAGGCGAGTGCAGACCATGCGTCTTACTTAACTCGCGTCTTGAGGACTACGGTTGAGAATATACGAACCTCGATGGGTAAGGCGGCTTCCATACAATACAAGAGAGAAGGGGTTGCCCACAGTGGATGCCGTCTTGAAGTGCGATAACCGTGAAAAGCATAAGTAACATTTCATGCCATCTTTGTAAGTCGAACATCATCTTATCTTCTTAATGTTCTTATTGGCGGCTTATGCGCCATTCATCTTAAGCAATAAGGAGAAGAGGTTGGTTTTCTCGAATATGTATTTTATCGGATCCATCTTGAAATCAACAAGTAATTAATAGTCGACATATCTTGTCTTAGTCGGTGACGACCAAATAGCGTTTACAAGTTTTCACCGGTGTGAATATCTTGTTTCACCGGTCGGTAAACTTTTGCTAAGGTAGTATAACCGTACTCTTTTCGACAGGACTCGTCATGTTGCTGATACACACCCCGATTGAGTTCTCTGCTTTGTCGGGTACATGATGAGAGGTCTTCCCTTGACGAGGCGGCAACCAGGATAGGGAGGATTACATGGGTACTCCTTGATTTTGTCAAACATCACGGAAATCGTGGTTTCCATTCCATATGATCTTTCTTAAGTAACTTGAAGATTGGCTCTGGTAACAATTAGGTGTGTGTTCGCGTTAAAGGTGGCCGTGAGGATGCTGAGCGTGAGTTCGGATCTTCTCATGCACGATTTAAATCTTTTGATTTGTTTATAAAGATGCATGAGCATCAAGCTTTATTATTTTCAACACAAGAAAGATGATTTAATGATTATGAAAAGGGAAAGTCTGAAATACCCTCAATTGATATTGATATGCGTAACGACTAGCGCAAACTAGACATAACGTTGGGAGGAGATCTGATAAGGGGATTGTTATATAAAGGAATAGATGGAGCATCCTAAATATATATGGTTATCCATAGCTTTTTATATATGAATATGTTTGATCATTGTGTGTTTTTTAATTTGCTATTTCTATGATTGGGAAAGTTTCTCCTTTGGATTTTGAAGCAGATGATTATGTGGGATTCTAGGTTTTGTTATTATTGTGCTTTCAAGATCTATGGATCTACGCTACATATCTAGTGGGAATCGGGCATTTGTAGCTCGGATCTAGAGGTTCTATGGTTTGTTTGGTGCAGGGGAGATAGAAATTTGCTCGGAGGATGAGACCTTGTGCCTCGTATTCTCGAAAGGATGTTGAGAAAGTCGGAAATGATCGTAGTTCCACTTATGCTGTAGTGGAAAGCAGCGGGATGTTAGTAAGAGGCAGAATGTCATCTTAATGAAAATGTATCAATCTATTTCATCACATACATTTTTGAAAAGTTTGATTGATAAAATCTTTAGTCGTAAGTATTAGGTGTTTTGCTTGAGTGTACAAGCGTTACCTTACATGTTTAAGAAAGATGTTTGAAAAGATGATTGAATCTTTTAAGCGTAAGTATTAGGTGTTTTGCTTGAGTGTCAAGCGTTACCACTTCATTGTTAATAGATGTTTTTGTTTGAAAATAGTTTGAAAAGTTTGAAAAGTTTTGATATGTGATGTGATAGATGAGATACTTCTTCCATAGAGATGATAAATGTCTAAATCTCTTAGGAGAAATTGATTGGATTAAAGGGATGCTTTTAAGAAGCCCATGGGTCCTTGTATTGTTAGTGAGGAGCATTAGGGGTCATCGAGGTCATCGAGGGTCCTTGTGAAGCTCAAGAGGAAGCTATAGGGTATGGCTGGCTTTGGCTTGAAAGGTTTCACAGAAATCATCCTTTCTTTGAGTAAGAGTAATTTCACCGGAAGTTTTACTCTGGGGAATTTGAAAGTGATTTCAGAAACCATCCTTTCGGGGTTCTATCTTGCCTGTGGTGATTCTTTGTATTGGAAGCCCAATAGGAGGTCATTAAGAGATTTCCTGTCTCTTCATTGTATGATGCCCAAGAGAAGGCTAAACTCAATGAGGAGTTCTTTTGAACGAAGCCCAAGAGGAGGCTGACTTCAGCGGTGTTGTCTTATATGAAGCCTAAGCGAGGCTAACTACTGTGGGAGATTTCTTTGTCTGACCCGGCTGAACTACTTTGGAGATAAAATATCTTGTATGAAGCCCAAGTGGAGGCTAAACTCATGATGGGGATGAGTTGTCTTGTATGAAGCCGGAGGCTATCATGTAGGAACCTATTTGGTTAGTCTAATTGTTATGTTATTATTAGACAGTTTATAAGCAATGTGTGTGTGTGTGATATGTATTCACGAGGAGTTTATGAAGGAAATATAAACAATGCATGATGTTTATTTCATGAAATATAAACAAGTATACGTAAACGAACGTTTAAAAGCAGCGTAACTTGATTATTCACAAGTTGAACTGTGTACAAGGAAATGAATATGTACAGACGAGTTTTATGTACAAAGAAAGATGGATGTACATAGGAGGGTTGGGACTTACATCAGAAGAGAGGCCCATTGATTTGAAAGCGAGTTCCACAGGGGATAATGCTCCTTTCAATACCAATGGTATTTAGTGTAAAATGCAGATGGAACAAAAATGATTGATTGAAGTTTATACATAAAAGTATTTTCAAAAGAAAGAGTATGTCACATATTATATACGGATAAAGTTTTGAGAAAGTATACATATTTATGTACAGATAAAAAGTTTGATATGTACAAAGAAATATTATGTACATAAAAAGAATGTTATGGGACTTACAGTGATGGAGGCATTGGTTTAAAAAGAAATCTTGCTCAGGAGAAACCTTCCTTTAGAACCAATGGTTTCGGTAGATGACAAGCGAATGAAAACAAATGAAAGAGATTTGTTTATGTTTGAATATTGACAAAGATGTTTTGAATATGTACAAATAAAGCTAAGTATGTACATAAAGGGTTGGGACTTACACCATAAGGAGGCCCATGATCGATCAGTGAGAAGAAACGAATTGATTTTATCGTTTAAATCGGATTGATCATGGTAAAAGATGCAAGTTTGATGAAATGTTTTGAAAAATGATTTGAAAATGTTTTGAGAATGGTTTGAAATGTTAAGTTGATTTGTGAAAGGTTTTGAAAAAATCGAATCGAAAACTTGAAAAATTCACCTTTTAAGGAGGTTTGAAAAGTTCGTAGAACATCGTTTTACTCGATTAAAATTTAATCGAGATGAAATATTTTTGGATTTTTGACATAATCATAAAATATATATATTTAAATGACAAGTGTGCAAAAATCATCTCAAAATGAGAAGTTTTGATTGGTTAAAAATTGTTGAAGTTTGTGAAAAAAACATGAAAAATTGACAAGTTTGTAAAAGAATGGTCTTGAGAGGTTGAACCCATGACCATGAGGTGGGAGCACGTGTCGAGGAGAGAACTAAGAGCAAGCATGCAATGGCCCAGCCAAGCCTTGGCAGGTGTGTTAGTGGGAAATGACACGCGTAGATAAAAGAATTGGATTATTTAGATTTTCAAAAGCAGAAGAAACCAAGAACAACGCGAACACAGGTTTGTGATTTTGATTTTAAAACTTTGATTCAAGCTATCTCCTTCGATTTCTCAATGGAATTGAATGATGTAAACATCAAAATGACTCGTTTTTCCTCACGAATACGATGGCATATGTTAATTCCATTTATTTTAGATTGATCGTGTTTTGATTTACGGAAAACTAAGAACCCTAGAAATTGATTTTTCAAATTAAATGATGTGTGTTCATGATTGTTTGATTTTTTAGGATTATTGATCGTTTTTAGTCGAGAAAGATTGGTAGTGAGCTCTTAAATGGTGCAAGGAATATGGGTTTGAAGTTCGTATGGATGGAAAAGTGGATCGAAACTTGAATTCTAGAGCACTTCCGGTTGTTGTTTCTTGATCCTTAGAGCACCGGTATGTGAGGATCGTGTATGAGATGATCCATCATGAGCATGCTTGATGTCTACGACCAAGTCGACCTGCATCTATGAGACAGAGCTGGAAATCGATGAAAAGCGTGTTCTGATTGTTGCTCTTGTTTTGAATCAACTCCATGATGCATATGGATTGTGTTAGGATGCTCATAACTAAAAAAAACAAACTGAGTCCAAATTCGATTGCTTATGGCGTTTGGAAAGTTTGGAAAATTGAAAGAAAATCGATTTTACTTGCTTTTAGTTTGATTTTAAGCTCAACATGTTCCATAGTGATTACGAAACACATTGGACACCAAAACTTATCATGTTTTTCAATTGATTTTCAAAAATGCTATGTTTGGCAAAATAACATAATTGCTTAATTTTCAAGAAAGTGGAAAAGCATGGATTTGTGTATTGATTTTGGTGTCAATTGGACTTGAAATGAAAGCTATTTATAGGCAAACAAGCTCTGCAAAATTAGGCAAAGTACAAGCCATTTGGATATTCATGGATTGCTTAGAGGGCAAGAATGGTTTTTACCATAAAAGGAAACTTCCTTTTTCACCATGTGCCATATTTGCACAATTTGATCCATCTTCAATTATTACCTCTTGGCTGATATTTATCAGTTTGATGACTCACTTGGCAAGTGTTAGAAGTGGTTTGAATGAGAAAACACAAAAGACCTATAATTTGAAGTTGTGAACTTTGAAATCAAGTTTCATGGACCTTTGGTTTCAATTTCAAAACATAGCTAGCCTCCATGGATTTTGAAGTTCTTGGACATTTTGGAAAGATTTTCCATGATCTACAACTTTCATGTTTTGAGTTTTCAAATTCCAATTGGAACTAGGTGAAAAAATGGCTTGAAGTTTGGAAAAATGTGAAATTTCAACACTTAGAAATTTTCTAAGTTATAGAAATTTTGACTTTTGTTGACTTTTCAAATTCTTTGATTTTTGATGATCATGATGGATCATTTGAAGTATTTTGATGATTGAAAAAGTTTTGTTTTGAAAATTTGACCAAAAGTCAAAGTTTGACTTTTATCTGAGATGAAATTTCATCGGACGTTTACGAAATTGGTGATGAAGTCATGAACCTGTGATGATTTGAATCCGGAAATTAGGTCAAGGTTATATCTAAGATATGATGACCAATCTCTATCCAAAAGTCATCCACTGCTCAAAAGTCGAGAGAATTCTCTTGCGATCAAAACCTAATTGGTCGATCCTCGATTGATCTGAGAGGAATTTTGTTATCGATGATCGAGGGTTGATATTTTGATCAAGATAGATCAAATGAGATGAAAAAATCTCAAACCCTAATTGGTTAGCTCTTGAATCGAGATGAAAATCGATGAAACCCTAATTTTGACACAATGCTATACGATTAATCTTTATCAAATAGTTATGAAATGATGCACATATATGGTGGTATATTAGGTCAAAAATTGGGGTATGATAGATCCCTATTTAAGTTTCTTTAACACGAGAGATGAAGATGAATATCTTCGTTTTGATAGGTATAAAGATATAAATATCGAAATCATAAATTTTGGACCTAAGATACCAAAAGATGCGGATGATGCAAAATGATTGTAAAAAGTTTCACCTAGATGACATCACGAGAAAATGGCATGGTAGGGAAAAATTTGTGAATGTTTGTTTAGCTTTGGAAGCAGAGAGATTACCATCGACACTTGTGACAATGTTTAAGGTAAGTGAAAATGATATTACCATTACTCGACCTTGTGATAGTTTATGGTAATGAATGTTGAAGATGTTACCAATTATCGGTAGTGATAACTATAACAAGGTAACTTTTTTTGAGAAAATTTCTTGAATATTCACTTTGTGAATAACAGACGGTGAAGAAGAAAGAACTCGAAATGAGCTTATTTTCTTGGATACAATTTTAGAGATCTCTCTTTTGAGGAGATCGGGCATTTTGATCGAAAACATGTTTTCCTTTTGGCAGGAAAGACGAAATTTCTCGTCGGTCATGATTTGACCTTGTTGAGAACAAAATTTTTATGACAAGTTTAGGAGTGAAAATAAGCGGCTCGAGACAATGAGACTATTGCTTATGCTTTGTTGATTAGAGACAAGGTTCTATTCGGGAATGAACGAAAAGAGTCAATCAAGACATTGTTCCAAATGAGGAATGATCTCGGTTGGGGAATGTGGTGAAGAAAGAAAATGCATTTCTCTTTTGTGGATACTCGCGGGGATAAAAAGAAATGTATCTTTTCTATTTGGCGAGACTCTCTGAGGATAAACTTGTACTTACATGAGTAAGTGTGATTTAAAAGCAAACATTTGAGGAATGCAAAAATGCAATGAATGATGCTATTATGTATGAATGTCATGAATGTTATATGTATGCTAACACTACTTTGACAAAGACATCTAAAGAGATATTTGGGGAAGAGGACCGCGTCAGATTCGAACAAATACTTAGTGAAGATTACTGACCTTTGGTGTAAACACCAGATGAAGATTTTGAGTTGCATGTTTTACACTTTCGGAGAAAAGCATTTCATTGGCAACTTGATTGGGGATTCTTTTGGATGAGAATACCGTCCTTTGAAGATTTCGTTGAGGAGAAAATTCTTTATGTGATTGGCAACTCCAGGGATCGAAACACTATTGGAGAAAGCAGTTGAAGTTATTTCCGTGTTCATAGTTTCAAAGGAGAATTTTGCTTTTGTTTCAAAATTTTGAAATAAAAATTCATTTAAAACATTACATTTCAAAAGTGATTTTCACAATAAAAGCGTTATTTTGCAAAAGCGGAATAAAGTAGGAATTGCAAACAAAAGGCACAAGGCTCAAATTTATTGAATAGAATGGTAATCGGCCAGGCGTGATTCCATGAACTATTACAAAAGTTGGAAATGATAATTTATTGGGAAAAGGCTACATTGAAAGCAAATAACCACTACTATCCTAACTTTGAATTCCAATGCGCTTTGCTTGGAAGAGTTGATTGAAGATCCGTTGGTGGAAGTTTCTTCAAATTGACAAAATCTGATGAGTCTGATTACTTTGTCATTTTTTTATCCTTGTTTTGCCTAGATCGCCTTTTCGGGTTTTCGATCTATCAGGATAATTCATTTATTGTCTAATTTTGCTGGATCGCCTTTCGGGTTTCAATCCACCGAGCGCTCATTTTGCCTAAGCGCTTTTCGGTTTTCGACTCACCGATTGTTCTTTTGTTTTTTAGACAAAGTATTTCTTATTACATCGGCATTCACGGGATCTGGGAGTTCATCGCCGATCCATGGTTGTGAGAGTCATAGCACCTGCGAAAAGCTTCTTTTGCGATGTATGGGCCTTAAGTTAGGAGTCCATTTGCCCTAGAATCATTTGAAAAAGAGAATCTTTTTAAGCAGGTCGCCTTCTCGAATTCACGAGGTCGGACCTTTTTGTCGAAAGCTTTCTTCATTCTTCTTTGATAGAGTTGTCATGACACGAGGCGGTCGGTGCTTTTCTTCAATTAAGTTCGGTTGGTGCGTATACGCTTTGACACCATTCCCTTTCGAGATAGCTTTGTTTCCATGAGAACTCTCATTGATGGAATCTCAACTTCTCACAGAACCTTTGCTTCCATGCCGTATACTAGAAAAAGGAGTTGCCCCTTGAAGTGCGTCTTGGTCGATACCTCGGAGCAAATGGCGACATTTCGTGCCGGTCTTTGTAAGTGATGACCATTTACGGACAATCTTCTTGATGTTCTTGTTGGTCTTCAGCGCCGTTCATCTTTGGTGGTAAGAGGCGAGTTATGATGCTCGATCTTGAATTCCTCGCACGTTCTTTCATCATTTTGTTGTTCAAGTTGGATCCATTGTCGATAATGATCTTACTTGGAATTCCATATCGGCAAATGAGGTTGTTCTTGATGAACCTCACAACCACTTGTCTTGTGGCGTTGGCGTGAATCTTGACCCATTTGGTGAAGTAGTCAATGGCTACTAGAATGAAGCGATGTCCGTTGGGCGCTTTTGGTTCAATCATTCCAATCATGTCAATGCCCACATGGAGAAAGCCACGGAGAGAGAGGCGTTGAGTGAAGTCGGAGGCACATGGATCTTATCTGCGTAGATCCGGCACTTGTGACATCTTTTAACGTGTTTGCAATCGATTCCATCGTTATCAATAGTATCCTCTTAAGATCTTTACGGACATTGCATGCCCATTTGAATGGGTTCCAAAGGACCCTTCATGCACTTCATGGATGATCGTGTACGCTTTTGTCATCGGCCCTCTGTCGAGAACCATGTCGAAGTTTCTTTTGTATATACATCCTCGTTCGGAAGAAATTCCTAAAGCCTCCTCGAGTTTTCTTATCCTTGTCACGATGCCCCAGTGGGTACTCTCGTGTTTGAAGGAAGCGTTTGATGTCGTGAAACCACGGTTTATCGTCAAAGCTTACTTGGGAACACATATCACGGGTCTTTCAAAGGCGTCGATCACGAATTCTAGGCATATCATTCCATCGTTGACTTTGAACATGGAAGATAGAGTAGCCAGGCGTGTCCGATTTTGATCTCGAGGGATATGATGCGATTCAACTTTGTTGAAGAAAGTCAACAATCGTCTTGCATAATCTCTGTAGAATTAGACCAAGATGATGAGTTTCATACTTGTCTTTGATTTGATTGATCACAAGTGAGTCTCCATATATATCAAGGATCTTGATCCTCAGTCGATAGCTTCTTCAATACCCATGATGCATGCTTCATATTCGCTATGTTGTTGGTGCAATCAAATAGCAACACAGAGAATGGTATATGAAACCGGGAGTAATGATATTGCCCAATTCCATTGCCAAAAACATTCTGACTCCATCGAAGACTAGGCCCCGTCTGGATTACGGATCGGGTCCTTCTCAGTGTAGCGGTTCGTCACAATCTTTCATCTTCAAGTACATAACATCCTCGTGCGGGAAATCAAACTTGAGAGGCGGTATTCGTTGGTGATAAGCCAAGTGATCGGCGAGAATGCTTCCTTTAACCGCTTTACGAGTGCGGTATTGGATGTCATACTCGAGATAGTAGCATCGCCATCGGCGATTCTCCGGTTAAATGGGCTTTTCAAAGGCGTACTTGATCGATCCATTTTGAGATTAACCAAGTCGTGTGATTGATCATGTCTTGGCGAAGCGTTTGAAGTCCATACCAAAGCGCAGACATGTTTTCTCGAGCATGGAGTAGCAGTTTCCACGGTCCAGTGAACTTCTTACTCGGGTAGTAGATGGCATGCTCCTTCTTACGGTTCGTCTTGTTGTCCAATCGCGACCATGGATTCTTCTAATCGTGGTATAAGATTAATGGTCTTCTTATTGGAGGGATCGTATTGGTGGTTACGGCGGTATTCTTTAATCTTGTCAAATGCTTTTGGCAATCTTACATCCACACAACCTTTTGATCTTTGCGGAGAAGCTTGAATATCGGCCGGCAGGTGATCATCGAGATAAATCGGAGATGTAATTCAACGTCCAAAATCCTCTTACTTGCTTTTCCATGTGGTGTAGGCATTTCTTGAATAGCCTTGACTTTGTCGGGGTCAACTTCAATTCCTTTTGGTGACAATGAAACCTAGGAGTTTTCGGACCTTGAAGGTACATTTGTTAGGATTCGGTGATGAAATTTCCTTAGTCGTTGAAACGACTTTAGAGATAGTCTATATGTTCTTCGTATGAGACTTTGCTATCATATCATCCACGTAGACTTGATCTCTTTATGCATCATGTCATGGAAGAGGTAGTCATTCGCCCTCTCAGTAAGTTCTTGCATTCTTTAATCAAATGGTACCTTGTAGCAAAAGTGCCCGTGGCGTGATAAAGATGTCTTCTCCATGTCTTCGGAGCCATTCGATCGATTATAACGGAGAAACCATCCATGAAGGAAAGGCGTTGAATTTGGCGGTACTATCCACTAGCATGTCGATGTCGGAGTGGAAATCGTCTTTGGACTAGCTTTGTTCGGATCTCGGTAGTCAACACACATTCGACCTTTCCATCTTTCTTGGATCTGGTACTATGTTGGCTAGCCATTGGGATATTCGAGTGATAAAGGAAACCGGTCGGTGCTTTTGAACTTCTTTTGATTTTCTCGTCATCTCGGGATGCACTCTCCTCGATTTTGTAAGCTGGCGGACATTCCGGTTTTAGGCAAGTGATGCTCTACTATCTTGTATCCAAACGGCATGTCTGGTAGGACCAAGCAAACACATCAACGTATTCTTTGAGAAGACTTATCGGTTTGCTTTTGACACTGCTTTGTTGGTGAAGCTCGATATTTACTTCTTTTGCGTCTTCCTCGGAACCCAAGTTGATTGCTTCTAGGGGTTCTTTATGAGGTGAATGATCCTTTCCTCGTGCCTTAGCAACCTAGAAATTTCATCAGGATCTCTTCTTCAATTCTTCCTAGTGACTTCGCGGTATTTGAAGTTGGGAGAGAGCGTAATTCTTGCTTTCAATGGATTTGTCCATTTGTTTAATCTGCATGTTTTGATTTTATTTTTGATTAAAGAAAGTTTTATCATCATTTTTTTTGAAAGTGTTGTGATTAATTTTTCATTATGATTTTTTTGAAGATTTTTTTTTTTTTTTTTTTGTTTTTAGGATTATCATTTCGAAAAGGGTAAAATGAAAATAAACACAAAGTGTGGAAACAAAACAACGCATTTTATTTATGTTTCCACAGTATGAGCAGGGGCTAAAATACAAACTCATTTGTCTTGGGCAAGACAAAGAGAAATTATTTAAAAGCTAAACCCTATAAAACATCTCTTAGCTTTGGGCGAGGAGTTCAAAACAAAAGCAAGATAAACTACTTAGAGCTATGAACATTAGTCTTAACTTCAGCGGGTTTCCAATAGTGGCGAACTCCTTGGAAGTCGAGGTACTCGGTAATTTTCCGCTTGGTTTAACCCTTGAGTAAACTTTAATTCTGGTGCGGGCTTTGAGGACTACGAGCGATGGCCTTTGCCTTTGGTCTTGCTAAGCGATCTTCTTGATTAACGATCGGGAAGTATGAGCTAGCCTTTGTACTTCTGTTGATCTTGTGTTGAATCTTGGGGATGTTCCTTCCGGTCTTGAGTGAAGACTCGTTGTCGTGACACTCCGCATCGTATCTGAATCATACTCTTGATCTTGATGATCATGTTGATGTAGTGGTAACGAGGATCGGCTTGGTGAAATCCACGAGTATTGAGCGAGAGATCTTCATTTGGGACCTCGATCATTGATTAGTTTGAGAAGGCAGTATTCCTCTTGATTGACTAGGGTAGTCAAAGTCATCACCCCATCCGTGGGTTGGATATCTTAATCCGGATTTTGAGCTTTAAAGCGCGAGTATTTCACCATGTAGTCGTATTGCCACTTGGTTCTCCCAGGTATCCCAAACTTATTGGCTGGCGGATTTTCATGTTCTTTGAGGACATGTCTTTGAATTGATCGATCGGTGCATATGATTCCTCTTGAGACACATACTGGGCTATTCAAATAAGTGCCCACTCTTGATTCGGATGGATCATCTTCATCCTCTTCAATGGTTACAACATTAACCTCTTGCGGAGCAGGGTTTAAGAAACCTCCATTGAAATACTTCCTTCGGGGAAGTGCTTCATCTTTCTCTTGTTTTTGTAGAATCTGGTGTGAACCCAGTCCGGTTTTCATTTCATTCTTGAGTTTGATAACTTGTCCCCATCCTTGAGTATTGCCATCTTTCACCATTTGTGCAGCTTCTTTATATGAAGAGATAGATGATCATTTTAGTAGATTCATCTTAACGGATTTTACGGGGATCTGTTTCAATGTCATTAGCGTGATGAAGAGAAACTAGATAGATGATTTATAAGCAAAGCTTGTATATGATGGTTACCAACTTTCCATTTCTTGTGAATTTTAATTTTGATGGAGTAGAAGTTACGCTCTGCATCGTGGATCCAAGGTCTTCTAGCATGCATCAGATGTACGTCCATAACTTGGAAGGTAATTTGGAGCGTGTGAGGGCCAATTGTCATTGGAGATCAACTTCCCCATAAGCTGACTTTCTCGATCCATCAAAGCTCTTACTATGATGTCGTTGAACTTCATTGGCGTTCCTTTGTAAGCTAAGCCGGCGTCGTTTTGGCATTACGTTTAGGGATGAACTTGTATCACTAATACATTGGATAGGGAATCGTGGCAAATCATCGAGATGGCAAGGCCAGTTGTGATCTTTCCTTCTTAGGAAGTTCTTCGTCACTAAAACTGGATTGTTGCATTTGTTATGTTGGAGCGATCCTCAAATTAGTGCGTAGTCACATCGTGATCCACATAAGCACAGTCTAGTACTCTCATCAAAGCTTCTCGGTGAGCTTGAGTTGAGGAGTAAAGACGGTATTGAAATTTTTGAAGAAGTCGCATCAATTGGTCTATGACTCGATATTCGCTCTTCTTGATTAGTTTCATTATCGTCAAAGTCACGAGTTGATGTTGGTTCCATCGGTAAAACCAATGTTTGTACAGGTTAACAATGGGAATCGTTTGCGATTCTCATGGATATGCTAAGCGGGTTATGTTTAACAACGAGTTCGAGGCGGTTTTGGTGGTAGTGGAGTATGAACTCGTCCTTTCGTCACTCGTCCGATTTAGTTATATTGACATTAGGTGGGCGTAAGTTTCTCTTTCCATCTTATCGGGGTTGCATGATATTGGTAAGGTTGCTCTAGTAGGCATGCGGAGCAGGACCCGGGCAAATTACCAAAGGAGCGTTGGAATCTTTGGAACCGTTGTGCGTGATCTCTACATGCTCGGGCATGTTGAAACAAGGGATCACAGCGTTTACTTGATTTCGAGTTGATATCGAGACTAAAAGCTCATGCGGAAAATGCCCTATTGTATTCGTCATGGTCATCTCGGTTTCGTAGATTTGCAAATCACCAATGTCTAACAAATCTTGAATATCTTTCTTATGGTGGGACATCCATGGATATTCTTGGAGCAGATATAGCTGCATAATCATGCTTAGTGAAGGTGCTCGTAGTCTTGTATGCTTCATGAAGATGCACTAAGTTTCCTTTGACTAAGTTTACATACGTGACAAGGTACATCGTATTCCTTAGCATTAGATTCTTTGTGTCCACTATGGTGGGAAGTGGATTGGCTTGCACATTCGGACTCGTATTTACGAAGGAAAGAAGATTAGCCTTCACTAATCTTTGTACCGCCTTGATGCTATGCAATGCTCAGGTCATGGCCGGTGCCCTTGGTGAAAAGGGCAAGACATGTCGACTTTATTACCACCATGGTAGTTTTTCGGGGGATAGGAGGTAACCTTATGCATGTATTAGATCCCTTTCTATCGTATGCGAGGGTAAAGTTACGTA
Source organism: Vicia sativa (assembly GCA_021764765.1). NCBI lineage: Eukaryota > Viridiplantae > Streptophyta > Magnoliopsida > Fabales > Fabaceae > Vicia > Vicia sativa. Next base: position 220,408,509 of record CM038793.1, read on the forward strand.
TGCGTCATGGGAATTGGTCGTGAGTGACCCTCGTACTGGTTGGGTTATGAAGCTGCAGGCAGTTGGCGAGGCTGTTGAGTTTGTTGATTTTGTTGAAATTGGAGCAATTCACGGAGTTGTGTTGACGGAGGTGCTATGGCAGCTACATCGTTGTTGAATGACATTCTTGCGTGGTTTCCCTCGGGATACCATTCCTACGTCATGTTCTTTTTCCTTGGGAAGCGGTTCCAACTTTCTTGGTATTACTAGAAGATCCTACTTCCTTGGTTAGGCGTCTGTCGAACCCCTTCTTAGTCGCATTCCCATGCTTACCATTTCATTGAAGTCTCGGGAGCTAGCGATCATTCGCTCATAATAGAATGAGTTTAGAGTATTCAAGAATACCTTAGTCATCTCTTTCTCTTCCAGGCGGGTTGACTTGGCGCAATTTCCCTCCATCGTTCGCATATTCCTTGAATGTCTCTCTTTCCTTTTGAGACATGGAGCGGAGTTGATCCTATCGAGAGCCATATCAAGTTGAATTTGTATTCTTTGAAGGCTTTACCTAAGTCGTTGAATGATTGGATATTCGTCTTTGTCTAAACCCATGTACCACTTGATCGGCACCAGTGAGACTATCTGGAAGTAATGAATTAACGGTGATGATCCTCATTGTATGTAGACATTTTCCTAGCATACATTGTAAGATGACTCAGACAAGAATTCCCTTTGTACTTTTCAAAATCCGGGATTTTGAATTTGTGATATTTTACACGAGGACTAAGCGAGAGATCACTGGCTTTTTCCCAAACAATTCTTTCCCTGAATCGTTTTATCTCAAGCTGCATTTTGAGAGTTGTTCTGGAGATTTTCCATTGAACCACGGCGTTCGTGTTATTTCTGAGTGTGATGAACTTCGTCTGTGGTAATGTGCACTACGGTGAGTTCAACATGATCGGTTGAGAAACGACATTGTTACTTGTGGAAAAGTTATTCCTGTTGTGAAGTAGCGTTTTCTTTGCAAAGTAGGTATTTCAAGCGAGGTTGTTTGAGAAGTCGGTTGGCGAACTCCAATGCCGAAGTTAAAGGCATTCCCATGGATAGCCCTCGGCATCTTTGAAAGATGAACTCTTGCTGACGGTGGCCAGAGTAGTAGTATCCTCTGGTTGCTATTTGGTTATATTTTCGATCTTTGCTTGTTGACTTTCTTGTTGTGTAGCGAGTTGACCAAAGATGTGAGTCTTTCCACTTCTTCTTGTAGCGTATTCTGATACTCGGAGTTCAACGTTTTCTTGCTCAAAATTCTCCATTACTTTTCTTCTTTTTGCTCGGTATCAATGCGTTCGGGTTGGCTGCGGACGATCGAGAAACTCTAAGGCAGACGACTTGACATTTTTCTATCGGAAAAGTGCCAGTTCAAAGCGTGAATGATTAGACTCTAGATGGTAGACTTAAATGCAAAGTATGATGCATGAATATGATAGTAAAGAAAAGAAATTTCCAAAGAATTTCGCTAAGCGAGATATTTGGCAAATATTTGGATGGAAAACACAAATTTTATTGATTAATGAAGGAAGATTACAACAATTGTTTTTGTTGGAGCATTGCTCACACAAATGATACAATAAATGATAAAATTACAAACTAAATTAAACTAATTAAACATCTTAGTCGGATGGCGATCAAAACTTGATGCGACTTGACGAGTTTCCTTCCATAGTGAGCTTTTAGTTTGGCTTTCGGCTTTTAGCTTGCTAATGACTCTTTTCCACTCGTTGGGAGCGGGCTTCTTGGTTGTCATTTCTCGAGCTTTCTTTTCCTTTCTTTGGTATTTACGGATGGCGTTATCCTACGGCGAATCTTCTCATCTTTCTCCATGAGCCATTCATCACGGAAGTAGGCGTCTTTTCATGATCTTTGACTTGCTTCTTGAGTTTCTTATTCTCAAGGTTAGTCTTAAGAAATTTGCTTTCAAAGCTTCTTTCTCAAACCTTATCTTGGTCAGGCTTCTTGGTATTCTCCCACTTCAGCGGGAAAATTTGTTGATTTGGAGGCGGAGAACATGGGATCCTCATAAGCGTAAGGCATTAAAATTCCTTCGCTCTTTTCTTTATCCAAAGTGTAGGGTTTCCATGGCTACACAATTCTTTGCCTTACCTTTTCCTTTCTTTGGATGTGATGCCAAGCTTTAATCATCCTAGCCTTGATCCTAGGAATCCTCTCCTTCATGATAAGTAGCTTTCTATTGTAAAAAGGGAGGTTTACGAATTTTCGTATCGGTGACGTTTTGCTAGGAATGGGTTGTAGTTGATTCCTCCTTTCGTACCAATGAGGAGATGCGTTGGCAAATTCTCCTGACTCTCAATGATTTCCATCTCATTGTTTGCCAAGTATACCAATGGATATAAATCGTTTGTAAGAGACATGAGTCTTACGGACCAATGCCACTCGTCTTTGTTTTCGCGGAAGATAGGAGATTTAGGCAGGTGTGAGACAATCCATTTGAAAAGCAGTACCCAACACACGATGGTTCCGTCTCCTTGCGATTCCTATGATGAATAGAGGCGTCGTGTCACCAAGCAAAGTGGGAGCAGGATTTCCGATCAGAAAGATCCTTATGGCGTTGATATCAATGAAATTTGGGACGTTGGAAACAACACCAATCCATAGAGTAAAGCTAAAATAGCTTCAAGGCTACCATACTAGAAATTTGGAGAATTTGAGAGCCTTCTCCATTAGGAACTTTGAAGTTAGTCCTAAGAGTTTTCCTCTGGTAGTTAGGTTTTGTCTATCTCGGGTTTCTTTAAATTAGTCATTGTTGCAATGACTTGTGACTTAGGAATGGCTTCAAACCATTGAAAGGCACTTTGTCGTCTTGAGATTCCTAGGATATGCATACTCTTCCAAAGTAGGCATCAGCGATAATCGGGGAAAGTGAAGCGATGATGGATCGTAGAAGCTGAGCGAAAGTTTTGAGAAGTCCTTCATCGGCGTTAGCGTTCAAAAGTTAAAAGAGTTCCATAGCGTTTTACGAAATCCGAGGGATCTTCTACCAAGGATGCTAACTCTTTCAACTTTCCTCGTCGGGAATCTAAAAGCGTATCTTTTGGTGAATCTTCCTCGGCGTCCATCACTCTAACCTAAAATATTTTACAAAGAAAAATCTCTAAATTCTTTGGAAATGGAGAGAAAATGAAGTTTTTTGTTTTATGAATGAATGAATGAATGCATGAATGCAACAAACATGGTTAGTAGTTATACACACGCAGCGTTGAAGTCACGAGCATGAAGCCAGCGATAAGAATCAGCGGGTTAAGTTCTAAGGGCTTATTCATCGTGAATCGGGTTCTCGATGTCTGAGCTCAACACTCCCTTCAAAACATTATTGGATTTGGTGAATACTCGATGGTCCAATAATATTTTCAAGAAACTACTTTGATCGTAGTATCGCATGACAATTACTCTAGGCTTACACCGAATAATCTACTCACTACATCCTAATGGCGGGGATGGTTTATGTGTTCTCAATCCACTCGACTTCTTAAGTTCCCAGAAATGATCAATTACTTGCTTAAACACAATACCCTCAAGACAACCTCCACTGCGGGAAATATTAACCGAAAGCATTGAGCGCTCACGTATTAATACCTCCACCTAGATCTTAAAATGTTTCTTAAATCGGGTTAGGATTTCTTTCCATCAAGTGAAATCGCGAAACACACAATAGAAAAGCAGATATATGCAAAATATGAAAAGCTTATCCCTTTCTTTTCTTTTTGAAAACAAAAAAGCTTGGTGCTCTCGGACGAATGGCTTTTTCTTTTTTGAAAAATCAAAGTTTCAGCGTATCCCAGTCGCCATTTTCTGTTCGCGTTAAAGGTGGCGCCTGAGGATCTGACGTGAGTTCGGATCTTCGTGCATAACGATTTAAATCTTTTGATTTGTTTATAAAGATGCTGCGAGCATCAGCTTTATTATTTTCAACACAAGAAAGATGATTTAATGATTATGAAAAGGGAAATGAAATACCCTCAATTGATATTGATATGCGTACGACTAGCGCAAACTAGACATAACGCATTGGGAGATTCGAGTAAGGGATTGTTATATAAAGGGAAGATGGAGCATCCTAAATATATATGGTTATCCATAGCTTTTATATATGAATATGTTTGATATGTTGTGTGTTTTTAATTGCTATTTCTATGATTGGGAAAGTTTCTCCTTTGGATTTTAAGAATGAGATTATGTGGGATTCTAGGTTTTGTTATTATTGTGCTGAAGATCTATGGATCTTCGCATATATATCCCTAGTGGAATCGGAGCATTTGTAGCTCGGATCTCGGGGTTCTATGGTTTGTTTGGTGCGGGAGATAGAAATTTGCTCGGCAAGGATGAGACCTTGTGCCTACGTATTCTCAAAGGATGTTGAGAAAGTCGGAGCAATCGTAGTTCCACTTATGCTAGTGGAAAGCAGCGGGATGTTAGTAAGAGGCAGACAAATGTCATCTTAATGAAAATGTATCTAATCTATTTCATCACATACATTTTGAAAAGTTTGATTGATAAAATCTTTAGTCGTAAGTATTAGGTGTTTTGCTTGAGTGTAGCGTTACCACTTACATGTTTAAGAAAGATGTTTGAAAAGATGATTGAATCTTTTAGCTGTAAGCATTAGGTGTTTTGCTTGAGTGTACAAGCGTTACCACTTACATTAATAGATGTTTTGTTTGAAAATAGTTTGAAAAGTTTTGTTGTATGTGATGTGATAGATGAGATACTTCTTCCATAGAGATGATAAATGTCTAAATCTCTTAGGAGAAATTGATTGGATTAAAGGGATGCTTTTAAAAGCCCATGGGTCCTTGTATTGTTAGCCAAGGAGGCATTAGAGGTCATCGAGGGTCATCGAGGTGTATGAAGCTCAAGAGGAAGCTATAGGGTATGGGCGGCTTTGGCTTGAAAGGTTTCACAGAAATCATCCTTTCTGAGTAAGAGTAATTTCAGGAAATTTTACTCATGAATTTTGAAAGTGATTTCAGAAACCATCCTTTCGGGGTTCTATCTTAGCGGGTGATTCTTTGTATTGGAAGCCCAATAGGAGGTGATAAGAGATTTCTGTCTCTTTCATTGTATGATGCCCAAGAGAAGGCTAAACTCAATGAGGAGTTCTTTTGAGCGAAGCCCAGAGGCTAACTCAGCGGTGTTGTCTTATATGAAGCCTAAGCGGAGGCTAACTCGTGGGAGGTTTCTTTGTACAAAGCCAGAGAAGTTGAACTCTGCTTGGAGATAAAATATCTTGTATGAAGCCCAAGTGGAGGCTAAACTCATGATGGGGATGAGTTGTCTTGTATGAACCCAGCGGAGGCTATCTTGTGGAACCTATTGATTAGTCTAATTGTTATGTTATTATTAGGCAGTTTGTATAAGCAGTGTGTGTGTGTGATATGTATTCACAGGGTTTATGAAGGAAATATAAACAATGCATGATGTTTATTTCATGAAATATAAACAAGTGTACGTGAACGACGTTTAAAGCAGCGTAACTTGATTATTCACAAGTTGAGCGTGTACAAGGAAATGAATATGTACAGACGAGTTTTATGTACAAAGAAAGATGGATGTACATAGGAGGGTTGGGACTTACATCAAAGAGGCCCATTGATTTGAAAGCAGTTCCACGAGGATAATGCTCCTTTCAATACCAATGGTATTTAGTGTAAAATGTCAGATGGAACAAAATGATTGATTGAAGTTTATACGTAAAAGTATTTTCAAAGAAAATGTCATATTATATAAAAGTTTTGAAAAAATATACGTGTTATATACGGATAAAAAAGTTTGATATGTACAAAGAAATATTATGTACATAAAAGAATGTTATGGGACTTACACGTGATGGAGGCCCATTGGTTTAAAAGAAATCTTGCTCGGGAGAAACCTTCCTTTAGAACCAATGGTTTGGCATAGACAAGCGAATGAAAACAAATGAAAGAGATTTGTTTATGTTTGAATATTGACAAAGATGTTTTGAATATGTACAAATAAAGCTAAGTATGTACATAAAGGGTTGGGACTTACACCATAAGGAGGCCCATTGATCGAGAAATTCGAGAAAAAGCGAATTGATTTATCGTTTTAAATCGGATTGATCATGGTAAAAGATACAAGTTTGATGAAATGTTTTGAAAAATGATTTGAAAATGTTTTTGAGAATGGTTTGAAATGTTAAGTTGATTTGTGAAAGGTTTTGAAAAAAATCGGAGTCGAAAACTTGAAAAATTCACCTTTAAGGAGGTTTGAAAAGCGTTGAACATCGTTTTCGGCTCGATTAAATTTTAATCAGGATGAAAATTTTTGGATTTTTTGACATAATCATAAAATATATATATTAAATGACAAGTGTGCAAAAATCATCTCAAAATGAGAAGTTTTGATTGGTTAAAAAAATTGTTGAAGTTTGAAGAAAAAACATGAAAAATTGAAGAGTTTGTAAAAAAGAATGGTCTTGTGAGGGATTGAACCCATGACCATGAGGTGGGGCACGTGTCGAGAGAGACTAAGAGCAAGCATGCAACCAACTGAGCCAAGCGCTGAGTGTGTTAGTGGGAAATGACAGCGTAGATAAAGAATTGGATTATTTGAATTTTCAAAAGCGAAGAACACCAAGAACACGAACACAGGTTTGTGATTTTTGATTTTAAAACTTTGATTCAAGCTATCTCCTTCGTTTCTCAATGGAATTGGACGATGTAAACATCAAAATGATTGTTTTCCTCACGAATACGATGGCATATGTTAATTCCATTTATTTTAGTCAATCGTGTTTTGATTTGGAAAACTAAGAACCCTAGAAATGATTTTTCAAATTAAATGATGTGTGGTTCATGATTGTTTGATTTCTTTGAGGGCTATTGATCGTTTTAGTGCAGAAAAAGATTGGCGTGAGCTTTTCTTAAATGGTGCAAGGAATATGGAGTTTGAAGTTCGTATGGATACGGAAAAGTGAAGATCGAAACTGTTCTAGAGCACTTCCGGTTGTTGTTTCTTGATCCTTAGAGCACCGGTAATGTGAGGATCGTGTATGAATGATCTACACATCATGAGCATGCTTGAATGTCTCGACCAAGTCGACTGCATCTATGACAAAGCTGAAATCGATGTAAGCGATTCTGATTCTTGCTCTTGTTTTGAATCAACTCCATGATGCATATGGATTGTGTTAGGATGCTCATAACTCAAAAAAACAAGCCTAAGTCAAATTCGATTGCTTATGGCGGTTTGGAAAGTTTGGAAAATTGAAAATGAAATCTGATTTTACTTGCTTTTAGTTTGATTTTAAGCTTGCAACATGTTCCATAGTGATTAGAAACATTGGACACCAAAACTTATCATGTTTTCAATTGATTTTCAAAAATGCTATGTTTGGCAAAATAACATGAATTGCTTAATTTTCAAGAAAGTGGAAAAGCATGGATTTGTGTATTGATTTTGGTGTCAATTGGACTTGAAATGAAAGCAATTTATAGGCAAACAAGCTCTGCAAATTAGAAGAAGTACAAGCCATTTGGATATTCATGGATTGCTTAGAGGGCAAGAATGGTTTTTACCATAAAAAACTTCCTTTTTCACCATGTGCCATATTTGCACAATTTGATCCAATCTTCAATTATTACCTCTTGGCTGATATTTATCAGTTTGATGACTCACTTGGCAAGTGTTAGAAGTGGTTTGAATGAGAAAACACAAAAAGACCTATAATTTGAAGTTGTGAACTTTGAAATTAAGTTTCATGGAACCTTTGGTTTCAATTTCAAAAACATAGCTAGCCTCCATGGATTTTGAAGTTCTTGGACATTTTGGAAAGATTTTTCCATGATCTACAACTTTCATGTTTTGAGTTTTTCAAATTCCAATTGGAACTAGGTGAAAAATGGCTTGAAGTTTGGAAAAATGTGAAATTTCAACACTTAGAAATTTTTCTAAGTTATAGAAATTTTGACTTTTGTTGACTTTTCAAATTCTTTGATTTTTGATGATCATGATGGATCATTTGAAGTATTTTGATGATTGAAAAGTTTTGTTTTGAAAAATTTGACCAAAAGTCAAAGTTTGACTTTTACTGTCGAGATGAAATTTCATCGACGTTTAAAATTGACATGAAGTCACGTGAACTCTGTGATGATTTGAATCCGAAATTAGGTCAAGGTTATATCTAAGATATGATGACCAATCTCTATCCAAAAGTCATCCTTTGCTCAAAAGTCGAGAATTCTCTTGCGATCAAAACCACTAATTGGTCGATCCTCGATTGATCGTGAGAGAATTTTGTTATCGATGATCGGGGGTTGATATTTTGATCAAGATAGATCAAATGAGATGAAAAAATCTCAAACCCTAATTGGTTAGCTCTTGAATCGGATGAAAATCATGAAACCCTAATTTACACAGTGAATGCTATACGGATTAATCTTTATCGGTATTAGCTATGAAATGATGCACATATATGGTGGTATATTAGGTCAAAATTGGGGTATGACGATGTCAATAAGATCGGCAATGTAATTTAATCGGCCGAACCTCGACTTCCTTCGGTCTGAGTATTGGCTTGAATAGCTCTAACCTTGGCGTTCGACCTCAATACCTTTTCCACTAACAACAAACCCTAAGGTTTTCGGATCGACTTCAAAGGTGCACTTGTTGGGATTAAGTCTTAATATGTACTTCTTCAACTGTCAAATGGTTTACGCATGATCAGATGTTCTTCTTGATGCGTGATCGAGCTATCATGTAAATCGGCTAGACCTCTATCTCGTGATGAATCATGTCATGAAACAATGTCACCATATGCAATGATAAGTGGCGCTGCGTTCTTCGATCGAGCAGCATAACCTTGTAGAAAAGTGCCCCTTGTGTAACAAAGTAGTCTTCTCCATGTCTTGAGGAGCCATTTTGATCGATTGTAGGAGAAACCATCCATGAAGGAAAAACCTTGTCTTTGGCGTGTTGTCAACGAACATCAATATGAGGAAGTGGGAAATCATCTTTCGGACTTGCTTTGTTCGGATCTCGTAATCCACACACATTCGTACCTTACCATCCTTCTTAAGCAGGGTACCACATTTACAACCCTTGGATAAGAGGTATGACTAAGAAACCTGCGTTGAACTTTCATAACCTGACTTTGATTTTCTCGACATCTCGGGACGCATGCGACCAGACCACATTTCAGGGAGAAAACCTTCTTTTATCGGCAATCGGTGTACCATGATATCAATGTCAACCACGGCATGTCTTCGTATGACCAAGCAAAAACCTCATAGTCTCGTAGCATCTGAACCAACCTTTCTTTAACCATTCTCAGACCGCTCTATCTTGATCTCTTTTACGTCTTCGTCGATTACCCAGTTCACAACCTCAACTTGCTCTTGGTGGGCTATAACTCGCTCTTCTTTTGCAGCGATCGGCAAGTTCTCCACAGCACTTCACAATCTTCCTCACTTCGTCTTGGCTTGGTAGATCGGATTATCGAAGTCATATTTAGCACTAGCATAGCTGTATTAACGAGATTGGATGATTCTGCGGTGTATCACGTGGGTGTGTGTAAGAAACACATAGCTTTTTGAAGGGTGATAAAGTAAAAAGAAAACAAACAATTGAATGCAAAAGTCCAGCAATTTATTGAATGAAAATATAAGCGAGATAATAACCCTCAAAGCGAGCCATGATGCCGGGCAAGGCACTAGGCTTTCAAAGTTTATTGTTCAAAACATAAAGAAATAAAAGCAAAACAAAACAAGAGCAATTACTCGGCTAAAGGAGATTGGTATAGCGTCTTGATCTTCCAATTCTTGAGCCCATGATGCAGGTTGGGAAGATCCACTTGCGATGTCGAAGCGTTGTCGTCGTCTTCTAGCATGGATTCCACTCTAGGCGATGCGGAAAGGAAGTTGGCGGAAACGCGGCGTATCATCTTGACCTTGATGGTGAAGCCTAAACCGTCTTGTCAAATTTGAAAGGAAGATCGGGGAGCTGACCCAAATAGCACTACCTCCTTGTTCAAGATGGCTTGAGCATCTTTCGTGAGGCCATCCTAGGCGGGACTTGTGTAACCGAGTGGCGGAGAGTCAGAGCATGACTCTGGGGATTGTTTCAAAAGCTTGAGGGAGTCTCGAAGAATTCACCCTCCATCTCGAGGTATCGGAATGACTGGAGATGGTGACCATATATCTTCTTCACCACATCTTGTAACAACCTTCCCTTTCACGGGTACTTGGTTCGATGCAAGGTAGAGGTAACCCTTTGCCCATGTATCAAGGGCGTCCAAGTAGGCAAGAGTAAGCGGGACGGATGTCCATGACAAAGAGTGGAGTCAAAAGTGCAGAACCGACTTTAACAATGAGTGAGCTCTCCAATCTTGTGCTTAGAACCATCAAAAGCTCTCACGATAATGTCCTTTGGGTCTCGAACCAACCCTTGACATCAAGTCGATCAAAGCGATCTTGGTAGGATATTCGAAGCGAACGGTGTCAACAAAACATGAGACAGGTAGTACCCTTGCATTCAGCGAGATGTGCAAGGCTTTGTTGTGTTTCTTTCCGAGATCAAATCGACATCGAGAGCCTAGGCCGTTGTTGGCGGCCGGGCTAGCAATACAAACTTGAATTGATCGGTGGTAGTGTCTTGCGATGCATGAGCATTCTTGAGAAACTTCACCAAGGCATTAGCATGAGCCTCGGAGCACAAAACAGCAAGCATGGAAATCTTGGTGGTCATCCCAAGCTGTTCCACAACATTGTAATCACTCTTCTTGATAATCTTGAATTTCCTCCATTTCTTGTTTGAGGTGTCTTGATCTTCCTTTGGTACTACGGTTGACGGGATGAGTCCTTGGTTCTTTCCCTCTAGTTGGGATATTGGTTGAGTAGGCGGAATCAGGTGAGTCGCGATGTCTTTTGGAGAGATCTGGAGAGAAACTCTTGGGTTCTGGTCACCTTCTTGATCCGGTGATGTTGTCAATGTCGGGAATGGAAGCTCAATGGTAAGATCTTCAATGGTCGGAGGTCTTGCTTGGCGCCATGATAGTAAACATCGACTCCATAGTTCAAGGATAGCCTTGTCGGAGGAATATGGGCTGGTCTTGGAGAATGATGAGAGGTGCCACTCTAGGCACGGGATCGAGGAAATCCTTATGTGTTAACATCGGCATAGTCTTACGGAAATCGTCACCCCATCCGGTCGCCTTAACATCTTCAATAGGAATCTTGTAACTATCGAGGGCAGTGTACTTCACCATGTAATCATACTTTCCACTTGGCTGCCCCAAGGTATCCCACCAGATAGTGCAGTTTCATTCGCATTGTCAATCTTCAACTTAGACATTTCTTCACCGACTACGCACGGTGGTTTGAAATAGTATCTCACGGTTATCCATCATGCCTGAACACGTCTTCTCAACCAAGCACAACCATCGGTGCGGATGGGCACCAGACAATTCTCGGGCATCTGGATTGACGAAGCTTGCAAATTCTTCTTAATCATCGGAGGAATGGTCAAGTCATCTATGTTGAAAACATAAGTATCATCACCAAGCATTGGAACTCTTGTCATGGTTAGGCATAGGCGCATTGATCACATTCGGTCTCAGCGGGAGGATCAAACTCAATGCTTAGCTTCAATCATATCTTGAATCTTGTTCTTGAGCCCAACAATTATCGATGTGCTGCAGGCTATTGGAATGGTAAGCACATTAGCATTAGGATTGTACTGGAGAAGTGTTGACATTAGAGGAGGATCCCTCAAGGTAAGCTCTGCGTTCAACATGTGTTGCAAGGCTTGCGACAAAGGCATGTTGATCTTAAGTAAGCTGTCTTCGTTGGCGCGTTACGGTTGGCGTTGTCTCGTTGAGGTTGTCTTGATGTAGGATTGGAGATCCTGCCCCCCACAGTTGAGCGCAGTCGGTCTTGGCTCGGCTTTTCGACCATACACGGCATTGGCTTCTTTCTTACCACCAAAGATCTCTTGTGACATTTGAAGATGACTCTACATGAATCTTCCCACTCTTGATACCAACTTGATCGCTCGCTTTGTCAATATCATTTCGGTGAATCCGGATGAAGAATTTCCAATCGGATGATTGAAGAATGGGCTGTCGGTGTTCCCATAAACATATCAACCAACTCCTATTGGACAAGGGTGGTTGAACTACGCTGCTAGATCTCTCCACTTAGGCATACTCCTTGAACTTCTCATCACGACCCATAGACATGCTTTGTAGTTGCATGCGAGTGGGTGTCAATTGACATTGTACTCATATTGTGCGTAGAAAGCATCAGCCAAATCACTCCAAATGCGGATACGGTCATTCTCTGGGCGATAATACCATTCCAAGCGGGTTCGGACAAACTCTCTTGAAAATAGTGCATCCACAACTTTACGTCATCGGTGTGGGGATTGATCTTACGGACATAGGACTTCAAATGCGACTTAGGGCAAGACATGCCATCATACTTGGCAAAAGTAGGAACTTTGAACTTGGGAGGAATCACAACACAGGAACAAGACTCGGATCATCAAAGTTCAGCCGGACATCTTGAGTTTTCCACACATTAGACGGTCTTCAAGTTGTTTGTACTTGTCATCTTCATCGAGTGTTGGCTATAATCAGTGGTCCTCTCCTCCTTTCTTAGGCTCGCTGATCACCTTCATCACCCTTGGTACTCCCTCGGTATGGACACTTCCTTGAGAGAGCTCGATCCGATGACCACTTTTGGACCCCCTTTGAAGCGTCTACCCATGTTGAGGACCAACAACCTTCTTCTTCTTGTTGATGAGCTTCTTCAAATCTTCTTGGCCTTGGACCAAGTTGGTGAACATCTGCTGGCCAGGCATTACGAGCTTGAAGATCTTTGTGATCTGTTCAAGAGCCATTTACGCTAAAATAAATAGCGAGCAAATGAAAACCAATCTCAATGTACATGATGCAATGTTATGCTATGCTATGCAATGTTTATCGAATGCAATGCAATGTTTTCAAGGACCTTAGAGATTTAAATTTGTTAAACAAGCAATGAACAAACATTTATTAGTACTCTTTTATTCTTTTCTTTTTAAGTACAAAAGATAGTTCAAAACAATAAAAGAAAACATAAATCCTAAAGCTCTAAGTCTCCCATGGGCTTCCTCTTGGTGCCGATGTAGGCGTTGATTCGCTCCTCGTGAAGTAGCTTGTCAACTCTAACACTTTCTTCTCCTTGCATTGAGCTTCAAAGGTATCCCTTTCTTCTTTAAGTTGAATCGGGATCTCTTCAAGTCTTCAAAATCGATAGGCATGTCGGGATGGAGAGCGACGTAAATTCGTCACCTATGAGGTTCCATAATTCTGGTAAAAGCAGTGAATGGCATCATGAGGTTTTGAGCTCGAGCTCGCCCATTTGAGGTAAGGTTCCCAAGGAATGGAGTTGGTGCCCCAAAGTCTTGGTATCGATCTTCTTTACCATGCCCCAGCGTGTATAAACCTTAAGTCATGCAGGAGATCGTGATTGTAGTCGAACACAATATCTTGGAGAAGCATATCATGTGGACCATCTCTTGAGCAAAACCAAGCGACATAGAGCTAAAGAAGGGTTGTAAGTAATACCTCCCTTATACCAAGTAGTGGTACATTAGGAATTCTCCAGGCAGCTCGATGAAGGTGAAGTCCTTTTGAGAGAAAAGATTCCAATGGATATCGAATGAGAGAGTGACATCAATCTTTGAGACCATCTCAACTTTGTTCATTCTTCAAAAGATGGAGGAGGTGAAATAAACCACCTTGAAAATAGCGGTATACAACACATGAGAGTTCCTTGTCTTTTAGTAGTACAGTGTGGAGAGATGTGGATGTCTCAAGTAAAGTAGCCTTGGATTACGGGTAAAACAACTTGATGGCGTTGACATCTATGAATTGATCGAGTTAGGAAATAGAACCAAACCATAAATTAGCAAGGCCACAATGTCTTCAAATGCATGGAAACTCATAACTTTGAGGAATTCAAGGGCTTTCTTAATTAGAAACTTGGAAAGTAAACCCTTAACTCCACTTCTAGTTTCCCATTGGCTTGCGTCGGCGCTTAAGGTGTAAAATGGATCACGATGTCTTCGTACCAGGAACCTTTTCTAGGCGATGAATGGCATTTGATCAGAATAGGTACCCCAAGTAGCTTAGAGAACTCTTCTAAGTAGGAACCAAGCGATAATCGGGAATGTAAAGCAATGGTGTTTCGGATCAAGCTGAGAATAGGACATGCATCATATCTTCTTCAAACCGGAGATAACCAAATCAAGCGGATAACCATGTCTTTTGATGGCCGAGCATGGTGGGAATTTAGAAACCAATTCTTTGAGTTGAGAAGGGATACCCATGAAGTTGATTCGGATAGTCTTTCTAGAAGCCATAATCCCTACAAAAGCGAGCAAAGATAAATCCTAGGTCCTTGAAATAGTTAGAAATGATATGCAATGCGAATGATGTCATGATGTCATGTTTAGCACACACAAACAATTCACACAATGAGCCTAGGTTTAAGGCTTGCATGAGGTATAGGTGATTACCCACCAAAAGTTTGAGTTGGTTCATCTGTCCTATAATAGTAACAGGGTTCTAGGAATCTCATATCACAGATCTTTCTAGTAGGCTTATTTCAATCGACGAAGTGGTCGATCGAAAATGTCCCAAAAGTCTAATCTCGATGGCGTAGCAGGTATCAACCAACCTCGGTCTACACCAAAGTCGGCCATCTCACTACCTTCTAATGGCCAAGATGGGTCAATTAAGGTTCTAAAAGTTTAGTTAGCGCAGTGACACCGCGAAGCCAAATACTATCTTCAACTTGGGAATGAAGAGTATCGGGACAACCAAGTGTCACGCTAACGTATCATGTTGACCGCGTAGTTATCGTCTAGCGGTCGCGATGATCTAATGCTACTTACCTAAAGGAAACCGGATCGGGTGTAGGATCCCAACAATATAATACCCAGCAACCCTTAAAGATAAAGCATACAAGTCAAACAAAAGCAATAAAATTATCTAGAAATCCTAAGGCAATTCTCTCTTTAGGGTCCTTCCCAGTCGCCGATTACATGTCTGTGGCTGACTTTGTAGGATTTTGTATCCAAATGTGCGGATAGCAAGAGTCGCCACCGACTTTTATTTTATCAATTAAGGAAGGTAAAGTAACGAAAAAGACCTTCGTTAGATTACGAGTTCGGGAGAATGATTATGAAAAGGAAGGTATTAGCACCCTTTCCATCCGTAGTTATCTACGGGCTCTTAGTTACTCTAGATTGCTTTTAAAATATTGCTTCGTGTGTTTGACAAAAATGTTTTGAAAAGGCATTTCGCTTTGACTTTGTAATGACTCATGTAGGGTGTATACAAAGTGTTCGAAATGTTTCGTTTTGAAAAGAAATTGAACTTTGAAAAAGTGTGGTGTGAAAAGCATTTGGTTTAGAGCAAGCAACTAAAAGACTTATTTACCCACTCGAAATTGGTGGTTTTGTTGTACTTCTACATTCCTTTAGAATAGCGCTAGCCATACCATTAGTTAGTAGGTAACTCCATTCGTTGGATGTAAGCGGGACATTCGAAGGGACATCGGATGGTCATAGAAGCAACTTGTAGGAAGTATCCTAGCACATTCGAAGGGACTATCATCATTTTCGTGGCGACAATCGAGGTCAAGATCATGTATTCGGAGGCGACATCGTGGGTCTTATGATCTTTGTATCGAAGGGACTATGATGATTTGTTTGGAAGGCAGCGGTGCTAGAATACCTCTACGTTCGAGGACATGACCATTTGAAATCGAAGGCATCGGGAGAATTACCCTAAGGGGTGCGTGTGTGAAAGAAGTGTGTCAAATTCGAGATATGTTATCTTGAAAATTAGTGGGCTATGTTCAATTGTTATCTTGCCATACGCCTAATTACTAGCAATTTATAGGGTGCGGAAAGTAAAATCTGAGAATGTAAAGTGCGGAAATGTAAAGGTCTACGCTATTACAAGGCTTTGGGCGGATACATAATTTAAAATCACGGAAAATAAAATCCTAATTAAAACTATTACATCCCATGAGCAGTTACATAATTGGAAAAAATAATATGATAAAATGATAAAGAGAAAATAAATGCGAATCGGAAACAACAATGAAAGAATGAAAATCGGAAAATGCAATATGATCGAACAAGAGAAAAATGTTAGAAAAATGCAAATTTTAATATGAGAAAATTAATATATCTAAATAAGATAAATAAGTTAAAATAATTTTTGGGATTTTTAGAAAAGATTTAATAATTAAAATGCAATTAAAAGTGAATTAAATGCAAAATTATGAATAAAAATAAATATGCATGCAAAATTATGTTTTTAATTTATTGAATTAAATAAAGATTTTAGAATATAATGAAAATAAAATATTTTGGTAATTTTTTATGCTTAAAATAAATTATGAAAAGAAATTAAAATAATATGAAAATATTGAAATAATTAGAAAATAGGAAAATAATGAGTTTTGTAAAAGGAAAAGAACATTGGTCTTGCGAGTTCGAGCGGAGACCTTGTGTTCGGACTTTGAATCCTTGCCTTTGCCATCGAGCTAGCGCGCCTTGTTTGGAAGCTGGAGCGAGCGGATTACAAACACGTGGTCCCGATGCTCGGATCGCGCCAACTTCGTCTTCCTCGTTTTGAATTTTTAAAAACTTCGTCGGCCATTGTTCCTTCTACAACCAACTAATTCAAAAATCAAGCACATAATATAAATGAATTCTAAAGACATGGTTCGATTCGGACATCATTCGAACACGATGGTATAGGTCTCATGGTCCAATTTTCCTAATAATCCAAGCCTAAATCGAGCTCGGGAACCCTAGTTATGGCATATTACGTTTCGAGCCATAGAAATGCAATTAACTTTGCCGGATCGCTTGCAAACTTTGTTCTAAGCATGAAACAAACATCAAAACTTGTTAATAATGCATGAATAATGAAACACGATTTTGAAAAAAGTATGAACAAACCGATTCGTGATTCCTTGATTCTGGATGGTTTTGAGCAATGTGAGGGTCTGGATCGACTCAAGAGGTATCAAGGAATGCAATAGACACCTTAGAATCGATTGAAAGCAGCGAGAACTAGGGTTGCAAATTGCTTCAAGAACACGATTTTTGGCTTTTAGGTTAGGGTTTCTGGAGCAATTTTTTCGTCCTCTTGCAATTGGTATGCATCAAGTATATATGCTGGATGGATTTGGGATTGATTTGGGAAAGAATTGATCAATATTCAATGGAAATCAATTTTGATTTTTGTCCAAAATCAAATTTTCAAAATTTGATTAATTCTCAATCCAATCTTGCCAAATTTGATTCAATTTCGAAATTGCTGGCATTTGTGAGTTAATTAGATCTCAAGGAAAGAATAAAATCAATCTTTGCAATTAATTTTGATTTTATAATTTATTTTCAAATTTAATTTGCATTTAAATGAATAAATTACAAATTAAATAGAAAAATAAATCAAAATTCGTGGCATTGGGCTTGGATATTCCTAATTGCATGAGGAATAAGTTAGGATGAAGAAAAAGTAGGCCCATTTGCAAAGATTTGATTTTTGATATCTCTCTTTGTGCATTCTTTCAAAATTGCCCAACTTGTGGATGGTGTAACTTGCTCAATTTTCCACATTTTTGAGTGTTCTTGGACTTTTTGGAAAGCTCTAAGAGTCCTCTAAACAATGTCTTTGGTATCATCTCAATTGGAGTTACCATGCTCAATATATCTTCAAAACAAAAAGTTGATTTTTTGTTGACTTTGAAAATGACACTGTAATGTTTTGAGCTATACCTCTCAAATGAAGCATTTTTGGACATTCTTGTGAGACATGAAGTTGTAGAGAATTGAATTTCCTTCAAAATGAGCTTTGGTGGGAAAATTTTTGAGAAAGTATGAGAAAGTTATGATCAGTCAAAGTTCAGTTGACTTTTCACCTAGAAACCCTAATTTAGAAAGTTTGACTTTTGAGTAAATCTTGAGTTTTCTTGATGAATCATGATCAACCCTTGATCAAATGATGAATGTATCTTCAAAATGAGGATGTTGACCAAAAATTATGAAGTTTGACTGTATGTTGACCACAGTTGACTTTTGTCAATCTGTGATTTTCAACCATCCGAATGCACGAAACTTGACTTGTGAAGCTTGAAACTTGACATGGAGAATCTTTAAAGCATATGAGGAGGCATGAAGGCCATTGGAGATGTTGGAAGTTCATCTTGACTTGAGAGATACCAAACCCTAGTTTGGGTTGATTGTCTAGGAGAGAGTTTGTCTGATCAACTCTTGAGGAATCCTTGAGCATAGATGTATGAAATCTTTTGAGAAGATGGAGGGCAAATTTTGGGGTATGACAAATACGAAGCATGCATCATGGGTATTGAAGAAGCCATTGACTTGAGGATCAAAGTCCTTGACATATATGGAGACTCAGCCCTTGTGATCAACCAAATTAAAGACAAGTATGAGACTCATCATCTTGGTCTAATTCCATACAGGGATTATGCGAGACGACTGTTGACTTTCTTCAACGAAGTAGAATTGCATCATATCCCTCGAGATCAGAACCAAATGGCAGACGCCTTGGCTACTCTATCTTCCATGTTCAAAGTCAACGATTGGAACGATATGCCCAGAATTCGCATCAGACGCCTTGAAAGACCTGCATATGTCTTCACAACAAAAGCAGTCTTCAACGATAAACAGTGGTTTCACGACATCAAACATTTCCTTCAAACACGAGAGTACCCACTTGGGGCATCGTACAAGGATAAGAAAACTCTAAGGAGGATTTCTAGGAATTTCTTCCTGAACGAGGATGTGCTATACAAAAGAAACTTCGACATGGTTCTGCTCAGATGCGTCGACAGACAAGAAGCAGACACAATCATCCATGAAGTGCATGAAGGGTCCTTTGGAACCCATTCAAATGGGCATGCAATGTCCAGAAAAATCTTGAGAGCAGGATACTATTGGATAACGATGGAATCCGATTGCTGCAAACACGTCAAAAGATGTCACAAGTGCCAGATCTACGCCGATAAGATCCATGTGCCTCCAACTCTACTCAACGTTCTCTCATCTCCGTGGCCTTTCTCCATGTGGGGCATTGACATGATCGGGATGATCGAACCAAAAGCGTCCAATGGACATCGCTTTATTTTAGTAGCCATTGATTACTTCACCAAATGGGTCGAAGCAGCGTCTTACGCCAACGTCACAAGACAAGTGGTTGTGAGGTTCATCAAGAACAACCTCATCTGCCGGTATGGAATCCCAAGCAAGATCATTACAGACAATGGATCGAACTTGAACAACAAAATGATGACAGAACTGTGTGAGGAATTCAAGATCGAGCATCATAACTCATCTCCTTACCGGCCAAAGATGAACGGCGCCGTTGAAGCAGCCAACAAGAACATCAAAAAGATTGTCCAGAAAATGGTCATCACTTACAAAGACTGGCACGAAATGCTGTCATTTGCTCTGCATGGGTATCGTACTTCCGTACGCACTTCAACAGGGGCAACTCCTTTTTCTCTAGTATATGGCATGGAAGCAGTGCTCCTTGTAGAAGTTGAGATCCCGTCAATGAGAGTTCTCATGGAAACCAAGCTATCCGAGGCGAATGGTGTCAAAGCAGTACGACCAACTGAACTTGATTGAAGAAAAGCGCGACCGCTACGTGTCACGAACAACTCTATCAAAGAAGAATGAAGAAAGCTTTCGACAAAAGGTTCGACCTCGTGAATCCGGGCGACCTCGTGCTTAAAAGATTACATCTTTTCAACTAGATTCTAGGGCAAATGGACTCCTAATTACGAAGGCCCATACATCGTCAAAAGAAGCTTCTCTATGACTCTCACAACCATGGACGGTGATGAACTCCGCATCTGTGAATCTGATGCGATCAAAATACTTTGTCTAAAAACAAAACATTCGGTAAGTCGAAAACTCGAAAAGGCGGCTTAGGCAAAAAGCGTCTCGGTGGATTGAAAACACGAAAAGCGATCCGAGGCAAAAATTAGAGACAATAAACAGAAATTATCCTGATAGATTGAAAACCTGAAAAGGCAATCTAGGCAAAAACAAGGATACAGAAATGACAAAGTAACTGCAGTCAGTCTGTATTTTGTCCATATGAAGAATTTTCCATCAACGAATCTTCAATCAACTCTTCTGAAGCAACAAGCACAGTTGAAATTCAAAGTTGTTAGGGATAGTAGTGGTTATTTGCTTTCAATGTAGCCTTTTCCCAATAAATTATCATTTCCAACTTTTGTAAATAGTTCATGGAATCACGCATTTGGCTGATTACCATTCTATCAATAAATTTGAGCCTTGTGCTTTTTGTTTGCAATTCCTACTTTATTCTGTTTTGCAAGATAACGCTTTTTATTGTGAAAATCACTTTTGAAACTAAAATGTTTTAAATGAATTTTACTTCAAAATTTTGAAACAAAAGCAAAAATTTCCTTTGAACTATGAACACGGAAAGAGCTTCACAGTTTCTCCACGAGTGTTTAAATCTCCGAAGGATAAAGGCAGCAGCTACAACAATCTTCTCCTCGTAGAAATCATCAAAGGACGGTATTCTTATTAGAAAAAGAATCCCCAACCAAGTTCCCAATGAAGTGCCTTTCTCGAAAAGTTTAAAGCATGCAACTCGAAATCTTCATTAGTGAGCGTCGCACCATTCTTTGCAATTTTCACCAAATATTTGTTCGAACTGTGGTCCTTTTCCCAAATATCCTTTTAAGTGTCTTTGTCAAGTATTGTTAGCATGCATATAACATTCATGACATTTACATAATAGCATCATTCTTTGCATTTTTTGCATTCCTAGAAATGTTTGCTTCCATATCACTGGTATAAGTCACACTTACTCATGTAAGTACAAGTCTATCCCCAGTAGAGTATCTCCCAAACGGAAAAGATACATTTTCCTTTTTCCCGGTGGAGTATCCCCAAACAGAAGTATATCTCTCTCTCATATTCCCAGTGAGATCATTCCTCATCAAAAACAAAGTCTTGATTGACTGTCTCTTTCCAGATCATTCCTGAATAGAATCCTATCTCCAAAAACAATGAGCGATAGCTTTATCCGAGCCGCTTGTTTTTTCATTCCCAAACTTGTCATAAAAGTTTGTTATTCTCAACAAGGTCAAATCATGATATGCAGAAAAATCCCAAGTGGTCTTTCATCTAAAAGAAAACTGTCGTCAATCAAAACGCCCGCATCTTCTCAAAGAGAGATCCTTGGCAAGATTGTATTCAAGAAAATAGAAACTCATTTTGAGTTCTATTTCTTTCCTTGTCTGGTATTCACAAAGTGAATACACAAACTCATTTCAAAAGATTTACCTTGTTATAGTTATCACTTTGATAATTGGTAATATCTTCAAGACTCATTTAAAATTTGTTTTCAGTCATCATTATTCGGCGAATACACAGCAATTCATTTCTCAAGATCTACCTTGTTATAATTATTATTTTGCTGATAATTGGTAATATCTTCATAATTCATTACCATGAACTATCACAAGGCTGATAATTGGTAATATCATTTTCACTTACCTTAAACATTGTCACGAGGCTGACAGAAGGTAATCTCTTTGTTTCCCAAAGTGAAACAGATATTCACATATTTTTCCCAACAGGGACGCATTCACAAATTTTCCCCACCATGTCATTTCTTTGGGTGAAACTTTTACAATCATTTTGCATCATCCGCATTTTTGGTATCTTAGGTCCAAAATTTGCGTATTCTGATATTTAAGTCTCCTTACACCTATCAAAACGAAGATATTCATCTTCATCTCTCAGGTTAAAGAAACTTAAATAGGGGCATCTGTCATACCCCAATTTTTGACCTAAGATACCACCTTACATTTGCATCATTGCATAACTAACAATTCAGATAGCATTAATCGGGTGTAGATTTCACAGGTCAAAATTAGGGTTTCATCAGATTTTCATCTGATTCAAGAGGCAATCAATTAGGGTTTGAGTTTCTCTCACCTCATTTGATCTATCTTGATCAAATCATCAACCTCTGATCATCAGATATCCATTTTCTCTCACAGATCAATCAAGGATCGACCAATTAGGGTTTTGATCGGGCATGAGTTTTCTCTGACTTTTTGAGCAAGAAATGACTTTTTTCGATAAAGATTGGTCATTATATCTTAGATACAACATCTTGACCTAATTTACAATTCAAAACATCACAAAGTTCACATTTTCATCGTCAATTTACGAAACATCGATGAATTTTCATCACGAGAAAAGTCAAACTTTGACTTTTGGTCAATTTTTCAAAACAAAACTTTTCCATCATCAAAATACTTCAAATGATCCATCATGATCATCAAAAATCAAAGAATTTGAAAAGTCAACAAAAGTCAAAAGTTTTCATACTTAGAAAATTTTCTAAGTGTTGAAATTTCTTACTTTTTTCAAACTTCATGCCATTTTTTCACCTAGTTCCAATTTGAATTGGAAAAAACTCAAAACATGAAAGTTGTATCTTGTGGAAAAATCTTTCCAAAATGTCCAAGAAATCTCAAATCCATGGAGTCTAGCTACACTTTTGAAATTGAAACATAAGGCTCCATGAAACTTGATTTTCAAAGTCAAAACATCAAATTATAGGTCATTTTGTGTTTTCTCATTTAGACCACTTGCCACCTTGCCAAATTGGGATATGAAATGATAAATATCAATGAGAAGTAATAATTGAAGGATTGGATCAAGTTGGATAATTTCTCACATGGTAAAAAGGAAGTTTCCTTTTCCTTTACAAATGACATTCTTACCCCTTAAGCAATCCTTGATTCACCAATTGGCTTGTACTTGTTGCCTAACATTTCAGAATTCTCTTGCCTATAAATAGCTCACAAATTCAAGCTCAATCCACACCAAAGCATCACAAGTTTATGCTTTCTCTCCACTTTCTCCAAATTCAAGAATCATAACTCAATTTGTGAAAACTTACATTTTTGAAAATCTGTGAGAAACATTAAGTAATTTGGTGTCTTACATGTTCTAATATTAACATGTAATTGATTTGAAACTTAAAATCAAACTGAAATCAAGCTAAAACCAGTTTTCATTTTCCATTTTCTCAAACTTTCAAAACTGCCATGGAATTCAAATTTGAAGCTAGGCTGCATTAGCTTGTGATCTAATCATCTGAACAGCATCAATATACATCATGTATATGATCCAGGCCATTAACATCTAACTGTAACACGATTTCCATCAAAATCCAGTTGCCATTTTCAGTCTGTGTAGGTCGACTTGGTTGGAAAGATTGGAGCAAGTTCAGAGCAGGCAAATCATTCACACAGCTTCCATACATGCCGATGAAGCTCAAGCAATCATAAAATAGCAGCTGGAAGCATCAAAATCCGAATTCGATTCTCACTTTCACAGTAAGAACACGAAATCCATTCTCATGATTCCTTGCATCAATTGAAAAAACTCACGGTTCTCTTTACGCACACCTAACGATCAATAACCCTAAAAAATCCAAGAATCATGAAACATACATCATTTAATTTAAAAAATCGGTTTAGGGTTCTTAGCATTTTCCAGAAATCCAATTGAGTTAGACTGAATATAAATGCAATTAACAAGTACCATCATGTTCGTGATGAAAAATCGAGCAAGTTTGGTTTTTATATCATTCAATTTGGTTGAGAAACGAAGATTGTAGCTAGGGTTGATGAATCTGAGAATCAAAACCACGAAGAACATTCTGGCGTGTTCTTCATTTTCAAAATTTTAAACTTTCCAATATCATGTCTACGCGTGTCATTGTCCACTAAACAACCCAGCGCGTTTGGCTTAGTGGTAGTCTGCTTGCTCTTAGTCTCTTCTGCCACGTGTATCACCCTTTGGTCATGGGTTCAACTCCCATCAGGACAATTCTTTTTACAACTTTTCCAATTTTTTCATGTTTTTTCATAAAACTTCCACAATTTCAAAACTTTTCATAAATGAACCTCACATTTCAAAACATTTTCAAATCATTTTTCAAAACATTTCATCAAAACTTACATCTTTTACCACGATCAATCCGATTTAAACGATAAAATCAAATTCATTTTCTCTCGAATTTCTCAATCGATCATGGGCCACCCTTATGGTGTAAGTCCCAATCCTTTATGTACATACTTAGTTTTACTTGTACATACTCAAAATCATCATTGTCAATATTCAAACATAAAACAATTTCTTTCGTTTGTTTTCATTCGTTTGTTTATACACCGATGCCATTGGTATTGAAAGGAGCATTATTCCCTGTGAAACTGCTTTCAAACCAATGGGCCTCCTTCACGGTGTAAGTCCCATAACATTCTTTTATGTACATAATATTTCTTTGTACATATCAAAAACTCTCCAAACACATACAAATTTTCATCTGTACATAACACAGATACTTTTTATATTCAAGTACAGACAAACTTTGATCGTTTGTTTTCACTTCACTTGTGTATACTCAAGTTAACATTCTTTATGTACAAACAAAAAAATTCCTTGTACATATCAATTTCTTTTCATACAAACTTTTATCTGTACATAACACAGATACCCTTTTTGTAAATACTCAAACACAGATAAACTTCGATCGTTCGTTTTTGTTTCATCTGTACATTTTACACTGAATACCATTGGTATTGAAAGGAGCATTATTCCTTGTGAAACTGCTTTTAAACCAATTGGCCACCATCATAGTGTAAGTCCCAACCCTCCTATGTACATCCATCTTTGTCTGTACATAAATAGCTCGTTCGTGTACATATTCATTTCTTTGTACACATTCAAACTTGTAAAACAATCAAGTTACGCTCGTTTTAAACGTTCGTTTCACAGACACTTGTTTATATTTCCGTCATAAACTGCTGTAGATAAACATCATTGCATTGTTTATATTTCCTTCATAAACTCCTGTGAATACATATCACACACACACCTGTTTATACAAACTGTCTAATTATAACATAACAATTAGACTAATCAATAGGTTCCCCACAAGTTGTAGCCTCCGCTTGGGCTTCATACAAGACAATTCATCACCAGCATGAGTTAGCCTCCGCTTGGGCTTTATACAAGACAATCCATCCCCAGCATGGATCAGCCTCCTCTTAGGCTTCATATAAGAAAACTCTCTCCACAGAGTTTAGCCTCCGCTTAGGCTTCATATAAGACAACACTCCCCTGTTGAGTCAGCCTCCTCTTGGGCTTCGTTCAAAAGAACTCCTCATTGAGTTTAGCCTTCTCTTGGGCATCATACAATGAAAGAGACAGGAAATCTCTTAACAGCCTCCTATTGGGCTTCCAATACAAAGAATCACCCGCGCTAAGATAGAACCCTGAAAGGATGGTTTCTCGGTGAAATCACTTTCAAAATCCCCAGAGAGTAAAATTTCCCGGTAAAATTGCTCTTATTTCCAAAAGGATGGTTTCTCGGTGAAATCCCTTTTAACACAAAGCCAGCCATACCCTATAGCTTCCTCTTGAGCTTCATACAAGGACCCTCGATGACCCTCGATGACCCTCGGAATGCCTCATCTTGGGCTAACAATACAAGGACCCACGGGCTTCTTAAAAGCATCCCTTTAATCCAATCAATTTCTCCTCGAGATTTATACATCTATCATCTCTATGAAAGAAGTATCTCATCTATTACATCACATATAGTCAAAAACTTTTCAAACTTTTCAAACTCTTTTCAAACAAAAACATCTCTTAACAGTAAGTGGTAACGCTTGTATACTCAAGCAAAACACCTAATACTTACAGTTAAAAGATTCAATCATCTTTTTTCAAACATCTTTCTTAAACATGTAAGTGGTAACGCTTGTACACTCAAGCAAAACACCTATAACTTACGACGAAAGATTTTAATCATTCAAACTTTTCAAAATGTATGTGATGAAATAGATTAGATACATTTTTCATTAAGATGACATTTGTCTGTCTTCTTACTAACATCCCGTTGCTTTCCACTAGCATAAGTGGGAACTACGATTGCTCTGACTTTCTCAACATCCTTTTGAGAATACGTAGGCACAAGGTCTCATCCTTGCCGAGCAAATTTCTTTCTCCCTCAGACCAAACAAACCATAGAACCCTGTAGATCCGAGCTACAAATGCTCTGATTCCCACTAGGGGATATGTATACAGAAGATCCATAGATCTTTGCGAGCACAATAATAACAAAACACTAGAATCCCACATAATCTACTGTTTCTTAAAATCCAAAGGAGAAACTTTCCCAATCATAGAAATAGCAATTAAAATACACAAACATATCAAACATATTCATATATAAAAGCTATAGATAACTATATATATTTAGTGTGCTCCATCTATTCCCTTTATATAACAATCCCCCTTACTCAGAATCTCCCCAATGCGTTGCGTCTAGTTTGCGATAGTCGTTACGCATACCAATATCAATTGAGGGTATTTCAGCTTTCCCCTTTTTCATAATCATTAAATCATCTTTCTTGTGTTGAAAATAATAAAGCTTGATGCTCGCGGCATCGTTATAAATCAATCAAAAGATTTAAATCGTTTCGAGCCAGAGAATCCGAACTCACGTTCGCATTCCTCTAGCGCGTCACCTTTTAGCGCGAACACTATGTTCATCACTTGATTAATAGAATGCATATGAAATTAGGTCAATGAAACTAATCTTGACATGCTTCCATCAATTGAAAACAAACTCCAACTCTCTTGAATCCAAACCATAACTCTCTTTTGAAAAGACTAATTTAGTTACTTGTTTGGAAATTCATGTTACTAGTAGCTTAGGAAACAAACCCTTTGGTTACCTAAATCTTAAAATACACTTTTCTATTGAAAGACTAGAATATACACCAATCCCTGTGGAATCGATAATTAAAAATACTTGTTCGCAGGAAAACCTACAACAAAATGGCGCCGTTGCCGGGGATTGGCGTTTGATATTGCTAGTATCGCAATAGTTGTATGTTTTAAGATATTGTTCTACTAATCTCTCTTTGTTTCTTTTGTGTGACTAGACTTTTTCAGGAATTAGTTTATGAGAGGAAGTATTCCGGCCGATCAACTCCTTTTCGATCCCGAAATTGAAAGGACGGCTAAAAGACTTAATAGTAGTGCTAAAAGAAGGAAAAGACTAGCTAGGCAAAGGCAAGAAAGAGGAGAAAGAGGAGAAACATCTACTTCTTCAACACCACCCGTGTTAGGAGAAGTCATCACTATGGCGGAGAATCAACCACAACCACCACCACCACCACCACGGGGGCCTTGTGTCAATAGCCCTCGTCACACCGCTCAATTTGCTCACCAAGCAAATGCAAGGGTCGCGAAGATGAAGACGGGCTTGCTCCAACTTCTTTATGCAAGTCCTTTTCATGGCCATGACCATGAGGGTCCTTATACCCACCTTACAAAGTTCTATGAGATCGCGGGAGCGGCCGGGGCTCCGGAAGACCAAGAAGAGCAATACTTTCAAAGGCTTTTCCCTCATTCTTTAGTGGGGAAGGAAAAGGATTGGTATCTTGACCAACTACAAGAGACAATGACAAATTGGAATGTTTTGGAGGAAAAATTCCTTGAAAGATTTTTCCCTCAATCACGTTTCATGGAGGCAAAGACCGCAATCTCGGTATTTTCACAAAGAGTAAACGAGCCTTTGAATAGGGCTTGGGAAAGGTATAAGTCTAAGCTTAGGAAGTGTCCTAGCCATGGTTTTGACGAGCTCACCCAAATTCATATTTTCCGAAATGGTCTCCAACCTAAACACAAATTGTTGTTGGATGCTACGGCGGGAGGTTCTTTGATGGCAAAAACACCATATGAAGCAATTCAAATAATTGAGAAGATGGGGAGGAATGATCACCAAACTCAACATGATCAAGGAGGTGTACAAGTAAAAACAGGAGTTCTTGAAATTGGCTCGAGTCACGAAGCACTTGTAGCGCAAAACAAATTGTTTGCGAAACAAGTTGAAGAATTGACAAAACAAATGGCAAGGCTTCCTCAACAAATAATGGATATGCAAGGATCATCAAGCAAGTAAGCTCAAAAAATTGCTTGATGTGAATTGTGTAAAGGGGATCATAAAACCGGATTTTGTCCTCCGGAAAATGAAGAAGCAAATTATATGGCCAACCAAGGGCAAGGATACCAACAACGAGCTCCTTACCCTTATCAAAATCAAGGCCAATTGGAAGGAATGGAGATTTCCAAGGAAATGCACCCATGGGAGGAAGAAGTGGAAATTTTGAAAAATGATCCAAAAGATGAAGAGCCAAAACTTGAGTTGAAAGATCTACCATCTCACTTGAAGTATGTATTTCTTGAGGAGGGAGGTAAGAAGCTTGTAATCATTAGTAATACATTGTCGGATAAGGAGGAGGGAAGCTTAATTCAAGTTTTGAAATCTAACAAAAATGCGATTGGTTGGGTTTTAGCCGATTTGAAAGGCATAAGCCCGACCTATTGTATGCATAACATCATGATGGAGGAAGAGTACAAACCGGTAGCCCAACCTCAGAGGAGTTTGAATCTGGTGATGAAGGAAGTAGTTCGAAAAGAAGTAGTGAAGATGTTAGAAGCGGGAATGATTTATCCAATTTCGGATAATACTTGGGTGAGCCCGGTGCATGTGGTTCCGAAAAAAGGAGTTTTGACGGTTGTGTCGAATGACAAGGATGAACTAGTGCCAACAAGAAAAGTAACGGGATGGAGAATGTGCATCGACTACCGAAGGCTTAACAAAGCAACGAGGAAGGATCACTTTCCTCTTCCGTTCATGGACCAAATGTTGGAAAGGCTCGCGGGACAACAATACTATTGCTTTTTGGATGGTTATTCGGGGTACAACCAAATATCGGTGAATCCGGAAGATCACGAGAAAACGACTTTCACATGTCCTTTTGGAATATTCGCAAATAGGCGTATGCCTTTCGGCTTATGCAATGCGCCGGCAACATTTCAAAGATGCATGCAAGCCATATTTGCCGATTTGATTGAGAAAACAATTGAAGTTTTTATGGATGACTTTTCCGTCTTTGGAGCGTCATTTGATTTGTGCTTGGAAAATTTGAACACCGTCTTGAAGAGGTGTGTGGATACCAATTTTGTCTTGAATTGGAAAAATGCAATTTCATGGTGACCGAGGGAATTGTTCTTGGCCACAAGATATCTTCAAGAGGAATCGAGGTCGATAAAGCAAAAATTGATGTGATCGAGACGCTTCCCCCACCTACCAATGTCAAAGGCATTCGGAGCTTTCTAGGACATGCGGGATTCTATCGAAGATTCATCAAAGACTTCTCAAAGATAGCCAAGCCTTTGAGCAACTTGCTCAACAAAGATAAGTCCTTCTTGTTTGATAAATATTGTTTATTGGCTTTTGAAAAATTGAAAGAAAATTTGATAAATGCACCCATAATCACCGCGCCTAATTGGAAACTTGATTTCGAATTGATGTGTGACGCAAGTGATTATGCGGTGGGAGCCGTCTTATTAAAGGAAGAACAAAATTTTCCATGCTATTCATTATGCGAGCAAAGTTTTGAACGATGCTCAAATTAATTACGCAACAACCGAAAAAGAGTTGCTCGCAATAGTGTATGCATTGGAAAAGTTTCGTCCTTATCTTATTGGTTCAAAAGTTGTGGTTTTCACGGATCATTCCGCGATTAAATATTTGCTTACCAAATCGGACTCTAAACAAAGGTTAATCCGATGGATTCTTCTTTTACAAGAATTTAATTTGGAGGTACGAGATAAAAAGGGTTCGGAGAATTTGGTAGCGGATCATTTATCTCGCTTAGTGAACGTGAAAATTACGGATAAAGAGAAAGAAGTGAAGGAGGAGTTTCCGGATGAGAAGTTGTTTGCAATCCAGGAGCGGCCGTGGTTTGCCGACATGGCAAATTACAAGGCCGCGGGATTAAGGCCGGAGGATTTAACATGGAATGAGAAGCGAAAATTCTTAGCCGATGCTAAGTATTATGTGTGGACGAACCTTACATTTTAGGTTGAGTAGCGATGGGTTGCTAAGAAGGTGTGTGTGTAATGAGGAAGCCAAAAATTCTTTGGCATTGTCACAATTCCCTTGTGGGGATACTATAATGGATTAAACGCCACCAAAGTCCTACAATCGGGATTTTATTGGCCTTCGCTATTTAAAGATGCTTATGCTCACGCTAAGTCTTGTGATAAATGCCAAAGAAGTGGCGGTATAGGAAAAATAGATGAAATGCCTTTGAACAACATGTTGGAAGTCGAGGTATTTGATTGTTGGGGGATTGATTTTGTCGATCCATTTCCATCGTCGTTTTCTAATGAATATATTCTTGTGGCTGTTGATTACGTGTCTAAGTGGGTGGAGGCCATTTCTTCACCTAAGGCCGCCAAAACCGTTATCAAATTTTAAAGAAAACATTTTTCTCGGTTTGGTGTCCCTCGGGTTTAATTAGTGATGGCGGTCGCACTTTTGCAATACATTGTTACAAAACTTTTGAAACAATACGGTGTAAAGCATAAGGTGACAACTCCCTATCACCCGCGAATGGTCAAGTCAAGTGTCAAATAGGAAATTAAAAGATTTTGGAAAAACTATTTCGGGTTCTCGAAAAGATTGGTCACAAAAATAGGATGAAGCTTTATGGGCGTATCGAACCGCCTATAAAGCTCCTATCGGACTAACCCCGTTTCAGGATGTTTATGGCAAAACTTGTCACCTCCATGTGGAGATGGAGCACAAAGCATTATGGGCCCTCCGATTCTTGAATTTCGATCCATCTTTGGCGGGTGAAAAGAGAAAAATACAACTCGTTCAATTGGATGAAATGCGAGAGGGAGCATACCATTCCAACCGGAAGTACAAGGCAAAAGTTAAAGTTTCTCATGATAAAAAGATAAAGCACAAGGAATTTCGACCGGGACAAAGTGTTCTCTTGTTTAATTCCTGGATGAGACTTTTTTCGGGAAAACATAAAACAAAGTGGTCCGGTCCGTTTCTAATCAAAGAAGTGAAAAATTATGGTGTCGTTGTCTTGCAAGATCTAGAAGGGAAGAAAGAGTGGACTGTGAATGGGCAGCGTTTGAAACGGTATTTTGGCGGAGAGTTGAGCTGCGACATAGCCGAATCCTTCTTCGATGATCCTTGATCATCCTGGACCGTCGAGCTCTACCGATGTTAAACAAAGCGCTTGTTGGGAGGCACCCCAACATTGTAAGTATTTCTATTGCACTCATTTTGACTTGTCCTCTTTTAATTTGTTGTTTTTCTAAAAATTCAAAATTCTGCATTTTGACCCATCTGGCAGAAACTTTCGCGCTTAGCGCGGTCTGGGTCGCGCTTAGCGCGGTCTGTGAGATTTTTAAAAAAAATTATTTTTCAAAAACCGGATTTCTGAGGCCCAATGGGTGGCCTGGTTTTATATTTAAGTAGGTAGGGTTTATTTCAACCCTTTTTCCCTCTTTTCCCTCTTCATTCAAACTCTCTCAAGAATCCCAAAATCCCCAACCTCAAATCAACAATTTCTTGCGAATTTCTTTGTCAAATCATCTCCCCAAGCATCTAAGTAAGTTTCTCTATGGTTTTCCCCTTTCAATTTCGTTAAATTTTGATGTTTAGGTTAGATTTTAAAAACCTAGGTTTAGGAATTTTTTATTTTTCTCTTAGGATTAGGTTGTTTAGATGGTAGAGATTGCATAGATTAGGATTTTCGTTGCTATTAGGTCTGATTGTGTGGAGAAATTTCTGTTTTTATAGAAGAATTTTTCTGGAAATCGCAGAGCGCGGTCAGCGCGCTTAGCGCGGTCTGCAGAATTCTGAAAAATTCTTCTGCTGTGTTTTTGAATCGTCCGTTGTGTCTAGATGCTTTGGTTGAATGGTTTCTACTGCTGTTTGCATGAATTTTCACTAACGGGCACTTCGGTGTCGATTTTCGTTGATTTTTGTGTTGTTTTTAGATGGCTCCGAAAAGACAAAGAGTTTCTTCCGCCGGGGCTGGGTCCTCTATGTCAGTTCCTTTTGATGGTGATCGCTTCTTGGGGCCTGCTCAAGAGGCGAGATACAAAGAGAGCTCGAGGAGCGGAACATTTGGACAGAAAGAATCATCCGGCTCCGTGAGCAGGGCCATTATGCCACGCCTGATGCGATTCTTGATAACTAAGGTTTGGGTGTTCTATGTGAGCCCCAGACCAAAGTGAATGTTGAGCTGGTTAGGGAGTTCTACGCCAACGCCATTCCGACCGAAGGGCGAGACTTTCCTTTCACTTCTGTTGTGAGGGGGAAATTGGTTTCATTCTCTCGCACTGCTATCAACAACTACCTGGGCATAAACTGGACAGCCCCAGAGGATCAGTTATATATCTACCACGACCACCTGGCTCGTGGTAACTGGGATCATGCTATGTTGCGGAGGAAACTTTGTTTGTCTGGGCACTCATATGAGCTGAACAGAGTTGGGCAACCTTTAAAATTCAACCGGTCCAGCCTGAAGACTAGTGCCCGAGTGCTGATGTGTGTGGCTCTGTAT
Source organism: Vicia sativa (assembly GCA_021764765.1). Taxonomy (NCBI): domain Eukaryota; kingdom Viridiplantae; phylum Streptophyta; class Magnoliopsida; order Fabales; family Fabaceae; genus Vicia; species Vicia sativa. The sequence goes on from CM038793.1 coordinate 220,441,133, forward strand.
AATTTGAGACCTCGAAGCCACACATCTTCTATTCCCATGGAGACTGCCGGCCTAATTGCTTATATGCTCGATGAGGAGCAAATTGATTTTGGTCGACTTATTGCAAATGAGCTAAAGAGGGCCGCATTGAGTTATACCTCTAGGGGAGAGCGTATAAAATGTGCCCTAACTTATCCTGGGTTGATAATGGGCCTTCTGAAAAGGGCAAAGGTTATCTTTCCTGCTGTGGGGCACCTTACTATTGATGGGATCATTGATGATCATTATTGTGATCGTTATTGTAGGGCCCTGGATGATAACTCTGCTGCCCAGGCTGTTCCAGTAGCTGTTGCACTTCCTCAGGCCAGTCCCTCTGAAGAATGGAACCGACAAATGCATCTTGCTCATCAGAGAGCATTTATGTATATGCACGAGAGCATGGAGCACCTTGCTTTGCAGATCATAGAGCCGGGGGTGAATCACTTCACTCGCACGAGCGAGCAGCTTAGTGCTTATGCTGGTTGGCCTGGGGTCGGGCCAAATGTAGAGGAGGAGGTGGGCGATGCTGATGGTGATGAGCAGAGTAAGGATGATGGAGAGGGAAGTTCGGATTCTAGTTCTGAGACTCCTAGAGATTCTATCCTCAAGGTTTCAGATTGATGATGACCTTTTATTTTTCTTGTTTTTATTTTACTTTCAGCACTTTCTAGTTTTTAGTTTTTATTTTTGCTTTTAGTTTTAAACTTTTGGATTTTGTTGGTTGCAATCCATTTTTAGGATAGGCTTGTAATTCCAATTGACATTTTGTAGGCATGGAGCCTAAATACTTTCTTTTTAGTTTTAAACACCATTTTGGGGTGTCTTTTATTTTATTTTGTTTTGTTTTATTTGTTCTATTTTATTTTTATTTTTAGATTATAGGTTACCCGATTTGTCAACGGTACTCCAAAGCAAGTAAGTGTGTTTCACCAAAGTGATGGTGATGATAAAATTCTCGACTCGATCCACAAATAAGGTACATATTTAAGCGTTTTGTAGAATATTAACATGTCTATGAAATTTGTGCTTTATGCAAAATATCTTGGCATGTACAAAAAAATTTGTGTTCACATTCGAATCATTAGGACTCAAACCACAAAGGTGAGAAGCTCTCCACCTTATACCAAATATTGAGTGTCTAATAGTTTTGTTAACTCGTGTGATTCATGCTTAATCTTCATTTGTTTGTGATAATTTGGAAACTTAGAGATGATCAAGGCAATTTTTTGTGCATTATGAGAAAAACCATCAATTCCAAAAGGGCTTCAACTAACCGTGAGTGAGTGAATCTTTGTGAACCCTTTTGAGCTTAAATAGTATTTGTAGGATGAACTTATCAAATCAACTAATTGTTAAGTAGGCCACTTAATAGTTGTTGATAATCTTTGAAAATTCAATGATAATTCATTCTATAAATTATTTCTTGTTTGTGAATACCAACCCTTTTTGTTGATTAACCCTTGAAGAGCATGTTCTTGAATAAAAAAGGATTGATATAAATGAAGTTGGGGAGGTAGATCAAAAATAACCTAGAATTGATGACACAATGATCCTAAAGAAAGAGAAAAAAAAAAGAAATAGAGAAAAGAAAAATACAAAAGAAGAAAAATTTGTATATGAAAAGAAAATAAAAGAAAAGAAAAAAGAGGATCATTGTGTGAAAAAGAAAGGAGGTTGTGATTAATAAGAAGGAAATGGGAATTAGTTGTGAAATGCTCTTCATATTCTTTAATCAAATTCGTTTCAATGGCTTTGTACTTAAATATCCCTTGTTTCTAACCTAAGCCAAGTTACAACCTTGAAAGTCCTTAGTGATCTTTGTTTCCATTTTGTCATTTAACTTGTTTCGATGAATGCATGAATTATTCTGGATGTGCATGACTATTAGGGAGAGTGTTTAGTCCTTTGTAAATATGCATTTTGTTCTTCATGAATTTTGAAGAAATGATTAGGTGATTCAAGTGTGAACATATATTTTATTTTGTTACATGTGTTGATATATTGTGTTTAGAACTTAATTCATACCCATGTTGTGTTTCGAAGAAGCGATCGATGTGTGCTTTTGCCGGGTATGTCGAGTTTGCACCATCATTCTTGTGTGAGTTGCATGCTTACATTTTGTTCTTCTTGCTTAGTGAGATTATTGACTTTTGTTTGGGGACAAACAAAGAAGTAAGTTGGGGAGAGTTGTTAAGGACCAAATTGTAGTTATTTTGTACATGATTTTGTGGTCCTTAACAATGCCTTTTTAATTAATTAGTAGTATTTATTCTAGTATTTTGGTTTAATTAGGTTTTTATTTAGTTTTTGTTCATAATATATTATTTAACTTAGTTTACTTTTAATTGTAGGTTTTTATTGATTAATTCTCCCAAGCTTGGATTCAAGGACACTTGAAGAGCTCTTGGGATGATTCTTTTTGAAGAAATTTTTGGATGAAGAAGCATGCTTGTCGCGCTGGTGATTGCAGCGTAAGCCTGGCATAATCGGCTTAGCGGTGCGAAAAAAGAAAAGGAGACCCATGCTTTCACCTTTTTGGCCACCAACTCCATCATTTCTAGCTGGCTTTTGGTGTGTTAGGCAAGGGATCTTCACTTCATCATCATTATCTTTCATTGTGTAAAAATTAGGGCATAGAATTTGTAAGAAAAACATAGTTTTTCATCTTGATTTCTTCATGTTCATCATCTCCTCCAACAATCTTGAGAGCAAAGCAACCATGGAAATGAGTGGCTAAGTTCTTTTTGTGTCAAGATTAGAGGTAGTTGATCTAACTAGTATGTATTCTTCTTAATCCATTTGTGTATGAACATGGTTGATGATTAATATATGTTGAATATCTTTGTTCTTCTATTTTCTTATGCTTTGAGTTTTGCTTGAAAAAGAATGCTTCAAAGTAGACCTAGGATATTCATCCACTAATGAACAAATGCTATAACTAGATTTGTGAGTTAGTGTTTAGAAATATTGAACTTAATGATTATTATGTCAATAGTTGTAGTGAGAAATCATACAAAGATTTACATGATAACATTCACAATCTTGGTGGGAAATCCACAAGATTGAGAGGATATGTATTTATAGAAATCATCTACTATGTTCATCACTTGATTAATAGAATGCATATGAAATTAGGTCAATGAAACTAATCTTGACATGCTTCCATCAATTGAAAACAAACTCCAACTCTCTTGAATCCAAACCATAACTCTCTTTTGAAAAGACTAATTTAGTTACTTGTTTGGAAATTCATGTTACTAGTAGCTTAGGAAACAAACCCTTTGGTTACCTAAATCTTAAAATACACTTTTCTATTGAAAGACTACAATATACACCAATCCCTGTGGAATCGATAATTAAAAATACTTGTTCGCGGGAAAACCTACAACACTCATAACTAATCATGAGTTGCCTTGGTCTTTCATCGGGGATTTTAATGTTATTTTAGGGGCTCATGAGCACAGGGGCAGGGTCATTCCCTCTGCAAATTTTTTGGTATATTTCAACAACTGGGTTGATTCTAACTGTTTGGTGGATATTGAGCCTAATGGTGCTTAGTATACTTGGTGTAATGGGTGTCCGGGTTCTAATCTAATTGAGCATCGCCTGGATAGAATTTTCTGCAACAAAGCTTGGATTAATAGTTGTAAAAAATGGTCTGCTTCCACTATTCCCAAATTAAGATCAGATCACTTTCCTTTACTCTATGATTTTAATTTCTCTATGGTTCATAATCAGTCCAAATTCTTCTTCCATAAAATATGGTGCACTCATGATTCTTGCTCTACTCTTGTCCAAGATTGTTCGAACACAGTTTTTGTTGGCTGCCCGATGTTTATTTTGAGTGCTAAATTGAATTTTCTTAAAGGCAAGCTCAGAACTTGGAACAAATCTGTGTTTGGGAATGTTAATTTAAAGGTTTTGGAAGCTGGCAATTCTTTATTACTGATTCAGAACTCTATGCAGATAAATGGTCCATCGGATAACTTGATTTTGCAAGAAAAACAAGCTCAATTAGCTCTGGAATCAGCGCTGAATGTGGTAGAGACTTTTTGGAAGGAAAAAGCAAAAATTCAATGGCTTGTGGAAGGGGACCACGACACTTTTTTCTATCACAAAATAGAAAAAATTAAGGGAGCTAGGAATGTTATATCTTATCTTAAGGATGGTGATGCAATTCTGCAAAATCCTGAGGAAATATCTGCTCATGTTACTGATTACTTTTCTAATTTGTTTGGAAAGGCAGACTCCACCTGTGATTTTCCTAATCTAAATTCTCTCATACCCAATCTTCTCAAAAATAACATCAACTCTATCCTCATGTCCTGCCCTTCAACTGAGGAAATTTGCGCTGCTGTTTTTAATCCGGACAACGCTCCTGGTCCTGATGGCTTCGGTGGGTACTTCTTCCAAACTTATTGGAATATAGTCAAGCAGGATGTAATTAATGTCGTTCTGCAATTTTTCAATCATGACTGGATAATGGAAAACATTAATGTCGGTGTTATTATGCTTATTCCCAAGATCATAGATGGATCTACTCTTGACAAATTCTGGCCCATAGCTCTCACTAATTTTAAATTCAAAATTATTTCTAAGATTTTAGCAGATGGTCTGGCTTCGGTGATTTCCCAGCTGATCTCTAAAGAGAAGAAAGGCTTCATCAAGGGCAGACACATTAATGATTGCATCGATAAAACATATGAAGCGTTTAACCTATTGGATAATGCAAGCTTTGGTGGGAATGTTGCGATTAAAGTGGACGTTGTAAAGGCACTTGACACTCTAAGTTGGTATTTTTTGTTGAAAGTGTTAAATGCTTTTGGTTTCGCCCCTAAATTTATCAACTGGATTTCTTCTATTCTTAATTAGGCCAAACTTTCTGTTGTTGTCAACGACTCTCGTAATGGTTTCTTCAGTTGCACTAGAGGAGTCCGTCAAGGGGATCCTCTTTCGCCTCTTTTGTTTCGTTTAGTGGAGGAGGTCCTGAGCAGGGGTATTGCTAATCTGGTTTTCTTAGGTTCGATTAAACTGATTATTGGCTGCAAAAACTTCAAGCTTCCCTCTCACACCCTGTATGCGGATGACTTACTGGTTTTCTGCAAAGGGTCGAAGAAGAGTGTCCGCGCTCTTTTCTCTCTTTTCTCAAATTATGTTCGCGCCTTTGGTCAAATCTTTAGCACTTCCAAATCCTCCTTGTTTTTGGGTGGTTTAAGCAATGTCAAGGAGCAAGATATTTTACAATATACTGGTTTCTCCGATGGCACCCTTCCTTTTACTTACTTAGGTGTTCTATTTTCAAAGGGAGTGTTAAAGCTAGTCATTTGCCGCCTATCGTGGACCGAATTTTAGCCAGGTTTTCAACTTGGAAAGGCTAATCTCTTTCTATTGTTGGACGCACCGTGCTGGTGCAGTATGTGATAAATGTTATGCTTCCTCATAGTATGAAATCTTCCCTTGGCCTTCCTCTTTTCTTAAAATTATTGATTGAGCTTCTCGCAATTTTATTTGGACTGGGAACATCCATAATCGTAAGTTGATCATAGTGGCTTGGAAACAGATTTGTCAACCTTGTGCGAGTGGCGGTCTCAATGTTCGATCTTTACTTGATATGAATAAGGCTTCTAGTCTTAAACTCTGTTGGGATTTTCTAAACTCTTCTGAAGATTGGGCTATGGTTCTTCGTTGTAGGGTGTTACGCTCATTTGGTCATATTTCTCACCATATTCCGTCTTCGATATGGCTCAACATTAAACCTTATTTGAAGGTGGTTTTGGACATCTCCTCTTGGTCGTTGGGTAATGGTAACAGGATCAGGTTCTGGACGGATTCTTGGGCGGACACTCCCTTTATCCAGAACATGAATATGCAAACAACGTTGGATCTAAATATCAACTGGGACTTCCGAGTTTCTAAGGTTTTTGCGAACAAATCTTGGATCATTCCTTTGGCTTGGTATGATTTTCCCCTTTTTAGAAGCTAGGTTTCACACTATTTGTTTGGTGGATAGTCTCAAGGAAGACATGCTTTGGTAGAATCACTCCACTAATGGCATTCTTGATTTGAATGAGGCTTTTAATTACATTTCCAAACATCATGGGATTCTTCCCTGGGAAGCCTTGCTTTGGAATAGATTTATTCTGGCTTCGAACTCGCTGTTAGTGTGGCGGCTGTATCATAAAAAAGATACCTACTGATGATCAATTTAATATGCGAGGTTTCTTGTTTGTTTCTAAATGCTCTCTTTGCAGCTCTCATGAAGAAAAATGGAACACTTGTTTTTCCTCCGTAATTTTGCGTCGTTTTTGGAACTGGTTGGGTGGTTTAATTAATTTGCAGATTCCTACTATGGTTGATAACTTTTGGATGCTTTCTTCCAACACTTCTTCTCTTCAAGGAAAATTTACTATTGATGCAGCAATTTTTTTTGGTATCAATGCAATTTGGGCTGCTAGAAATTCGATCCAGTATCGTCACAAATCCTAGGATTTCACTTCTATTTGTTCTAAGGTTTTATCCTAGGTGAAGCTTTCTTGTATGAAGGCTAATCTTCCTTTCTGCCATAGTGTTTTTGACTTTCAAGTCTTAAAAGTTTTTGTTATCCCGATAAATCCGTCGAGGGCTCCTACTATCAAAGAGATTGTTTGGCATCCTCCGTGCCAAGGTTGGATCCAATGTAATGTTGGTGGTTCGTATTTTAAGGGTGCTTCTTCATCTAGTTGTGGAGGCATTTTTAGAAAACACTCTGGCAATTTTTCTTTGGCGTTTGCAGAGAATTTAGCTTGGCGCAATTCCTTCCTAGCAAAATTATGTGGGGTGCTTCAGGGAATAGAAATTGCGTTTGAAAGAGGTTGGCACAACCTTTGGGTTGAATCGGATTCTACAACGGTGGTTAACACCTTTAGTTATGTCATTGATGCTTTAATCCCTTGGCAGCTTCGTCGCAGATGGTTACACTACTATAAGTTATTATTGAACATGAATTTTATTATATCGCATATATGTGAGGAAGACAATAGTTGTGTGGATTTTTTTTCCTAATATAGGCCGTACATCTAATGTCATCACTCTTTTTGATTCTGTACCAATTGAAATTAGAGGTGACTATGTAAAGAATAGGCTTGATCTCTCTTTAGATTTAGATACTTTTGAGTGAATTTTGACTTTAATTCCCACCTTTGTGTGTATCAATCTTCTTTTGAATACAAATTAACCTTTATAAAAAATGATAATAACCCAAAGTTCCCTAATTTTTCACTTTGAAATCAAGGAATCCTAATTCCCAATTTAGAGTGACATCCAAAATTAAAGATATCATAAAACATCTTAAATGGTAGTTTGTAATAAGATGTGTTACTATTCTCAAAGTTAAATCCTAAATGTATTTTTATAAAACAAGGTTTAAATAATTAAAAGATGTTTAATAATATTTTGGTACATGTAAGTTGGCGTGTTTTTATTTTTTGTCTTTATATTTTTTTAAAATAATATATTTAAATGTTGAAGTTCATTAAATTTTAGTCCAAAGAATTAAAATTTACAGAAAAACTAACAAGTTTCTTGCCATTTTTTCCCCAGATTTTAACTTTAAAATTAAAAACAAAAGATTTAATATTCATGTATTATTTCCAAAAATTAAATATGGGAAAGAAAATAAAAAAATACGACAATTTAAAAATTAAAAAACTATTAAAACCTTAAAAAAAAAAAATACATGCAATAGCTAACTAGTTCTCTTTTTCCATGGTAAGATAACACAACAATTTTTTCAACAAATATAATTTCCACAATTGATATGTATTAACCTTAATAAAATAAATTGTAAAAAAGGAAATCGTACTATAGTTTTCTTTTTGTTTTCAAATGTTTTTAGCTCCTCCTAATTTCAATAGTAAGAGATTGAACTGTACCACTCCTATTAAATTCAGTGTGAATCATCATTAAATTAAATAATAATTGACTAATATAGTCTTTTTAATATAAATACATTTGTTGTTATCTATTACATGCTTCATTTATATAGCTAATTTTCATATCATTATTTATTGTTGTTTCCTTTTTAGATATTTTCCGAATCTATTGCCAAAGGCTAAAATGTAAATATATAGTAAATAAAAAATAATAACATTTGATGATCAACAAAGATTTAGATGAGAGAAGTTTATTGTAATTAAATGATCCATAGAGTTAGCTAAGGAGATACATACAACATATTTATTATGCATTTGACATTAATTGCAATTTTATAAATGGGTGCTTGCATCTCCTATAACCTAAATAAATACTACCTCTGTTCCTATATATAAGAGACAATTCATTTTTTAAATTCATTGAATAATCAATGTATTTGGTTAATTTATAGACTAGGTACATTGATTATTCAATAAATCTAAAAATTGAATTGTCTCTTATATATAGGAACGGAGGTAGTACTAAATAATTGAAGTTAACAAGACATGAAATTTTTTATTTATAAATCAATCGAAAGAATCTATGTATTACATACAAAATAAAAAATATGGCTCAAACTCTCATTTTTATCTATGCTTTGATCATCTTTCTTTCATTATCTTTTGTTGTAACCACTAAAAGTATGTCATTTTTTAACACTATTTTCTAATTTATCTTATATAATATAATATCGTATGTTAATAACATTCTATTTTACTTATTTGACAATGCAGCTAGCATTCCTTGTGTTTCCGATGATGATTGTCCAGTGCCATTTTTACCTATAGTTATTAAGTGCATTGACAAGTTTTGTGAGCTGTCAATTTTTGTGGGTTAACAATTTTTTAAAATTGTGGTTAGTGTTATAATTAAGTTTACAAATACTTACGTTACATGCAAGGTTATAATTTTATTAGTATATGATAATGTTTGTAGTTTTACATTTTATTTCAAAATTTGATTTATGTTTCTCCTGCTTCTCAATTTTTATTTCAAGATGAAACTTGTATCACTATATTGATCAAATATTCACATAGAAGACATCACAAACCAAAATGACACTAAATAATTTTAACAATCTATGTTAATACATAAATTTATAAACGAATAAATTTATTAAGTATTTAAAACATAATTAAAAGATGAATTAAGATAGTTACTTGGAAGAATTTTCTTTTTCTATAATGGCTAGGTTTATAGTAATTCCACCTTCTTTGAATTATTTGAAACATCAATCAATCTTCTTAATAAATTAGATTTTTAATCAAAATATCATATGGACGAGTAGTATAGAGTGTAGAAAGTTGTCTATTACATATTATAAGATTATTTGTTAATTTTTGTTTGAAGGAGGTCTTGGTCTTAGAGATATTAAGACAATACCGGAATTATTTATCTCTTCGTCAGAATTGTTGATTATCAATAATCAATGACCTTTAGTATTAATTAGTAGACACTTCATGCATAGAAAACCAATAACGCATCATATTTTTCTTCAATATGGCTTAACATTAGGTGTTCATTTTTCTTTTTGGAGAAACATAATGGATTCATTTTTCTCTTTGGAGAAACATAATGGATTGAAGGTTGATAATGAGAAGGATATTGATTTATGGTCTAACCATTGATTGAGATATAAAATTAAAAATTTACATATAATATTTTCAAAATATCTTTTAAATGTTCTTAAAAATGTATCAAGAGAGATCACATTGACCCGTCATGCACAAACTTCATTTGACATTCCTATATAACACATATTAAGTCATTAATGACTTGGAAGTTAATGCATAATGCTATTGCAATAGAAGACAACTTGGTTCGATGAGAAAGACTTATGATTTCAAGATGTTATTTTTGCAATCATGATGTGGAAATTCCAGACCATTTATTTTTAAGATGCATGTACACCTTACTTTTCTTACATTAAATGGAGTGATTATTTGATATATACATTGATAAAAGTAGTTACAAAATTTATTCAACCTTGTTAGTATAAGTTGGAGGTCTCAAATTCATAATCTGCTAAGAACTCTCATCACAATAATTATTTAAAAAACTTGACACACAAGAGAATATATCAAATTTCAAAATTGTAAAATAAACCTTTATATATTATTGGTGTTATTGCAAGGCTAAGACACAAGTCCAATTGCAAATCAATGCATATTTTGATGTTGTAAATATATATCCATGGTAATGACAATCGAATTGAACTGACCGGATGAATCAGTGATAAGTGCCAAAATTTAGTTATTTTGTATATATGTTTAGTGGTACTTATCGGTTCTTTTGTTGATATTCTTCGAATAAATCCCCCACTTTTTTATAAATGTGTACATAATAGAATAATTGAATTTTTGTGTAAATATTGTATCATTTGATAGTTTTTCATCTCTTTTATAGGTATTCATTCATAATTGGAGCATTGAGTAATAAAGTGTCGAAGACACGGCTTCAAACTCATGATTTTGAGCAATAAAAGAGAACACATAAAGCAAAGAATGAGTTTTTAAAATATTTCAAATCATTAATTTGATTGATATTTATTCATGGTTAGATAGAGCATTGAATAAGTTTTCCAACGCTCAAACCGGGCGCAATTCCGCTTTACGGTTCTCAAGTTATGGCAAAAATAAGATGTTGATTTTTCAGACAGGCCGAGACGCGAAAATACCTAGCTAAGCCTGTGATTTCAGAATTCTTTAAAAGGGGCTAAAAACACATTTTTAGGTCATGGGTTGGGTATTTTTGAGTCCCAACACCATCAACATCATTTTTTTGAAAGATTAGCTTAGAAAACAACATTGGAGCTTGCATTTGGATGATTCGAGTCGATCCTCGTCGATTGGTGTTGACAAACCAAGAAATGTTTGGATCCTCTTCTTCTATTCTCTTTGTAATCTCTTTTGTTGGATTTTGTATGTATATCTACTATTGCTCATGTATATTTGTCGCCCTTGGCGTTGTATAAAGTTTGCTTTACGAATCTGTGTTCACTACAAATAAGAACCTCATTTGCCACGTGAAAATAATGTGGCAAAGGTCAAAAACACGTCACAAAAAAAAAACAGCGACGTGGTGAAATATGTCGCTGGGGAACAAGTGGCAACCTTGTAGCGACGTGTTTCCCATGTCACAAAGTTGTGATGTGGTATTCACGTCGCAAATGCTTTGCATAGGGAAAGACAAATAGCAGCTTTACTAGTGACGTGGTTTACATGACACAAATTTGTGACATGATTCTCACGTCGCTACAGGTGACATTTTTGTTTTTTAAAAAATTATTTAGTAATTATTTTTTTATATTAATTAATTTATATAATCAAATTTAAATAATAAAATTTTATAATAAAATTATATAATAAAATTATATAATAAAAATTATATAATAAAATTTATGTAATAAAATTTATAAATAAAATTTAAATAATAAAATTTATATAATAAAATTTATATAATAAAATGTCTATAATAAAATTTATATATTAAAATTATTATAATAATATTATTTTATTATATATTCGAATAATAAAATTTTATAAAATAAACTCATATAATAAAATGTTATATAATTTAATAATTTAAAATGATTAAAAAAAATATCTTACATAAATGCAAATTTAAAAACAAAATAAATAAAATGTTTTCACGGGGCATCTTCACCCGGATAATTATCAAGATCAAAGTCATCAATTCCGTCATTATCCGGCTGTGTATCGGGAACATTTTGATTTCCACCACCTTGCACAAACCTTCTCATCTGCTCCTCCATATCGTTGCTCTTCCGCATGATCTCCAACTGTTGCTCCCTTCTTGCCTCATTGTCGCATTTGGGCCTCCATTTCGTCTCACTTCACTTGCGCCAATTGTATTCGTTTCAAGATGATCTTGTGTCAGATTCGGTTGACGTGACCCTCCCTCTCCATCTTTAAGTCGTTGAAACAGATTACGATCACCAACTCTCAAGCCGGAGGCCAAATTTTCACCCGCAAAAAAGCAACCATTAGGCCCTTTTACATTAACTACTTCATTTCAAATATAGAAATCAACATCACCATTAAGCGGCTCCCCCTCTGCTGGCCTATATTGAGGATTGTGTTCTAGAAAAAGTGCAAGCAATGTCTGATAATCATCCTACACATACATTAAATAATAAAATAAAATAAAAATTTACATATATATATATATATATATATTAAATTATACTAAATTAATATATGTATATATTAAATTATACTAAATTCAAATATATTAAAAAGTTGTCACGTAATTTTCACACCACAACTTATGAATTGTCACGTGATTTTCACGTGGCAATTTATCAGTTGCCACATGAAAATCATTCACGTGGCAATTTATCAGTTGCCACGTGATAATCACGCCACAATTTATAGGTTGCCACGTGAAAATAACGTCACAAATTTTGTTATTAACTTAAAAAAAAAACATAAATTAAATAACACAAAGCTCTTTGTGTAAATCGACAAAACCTTGATTTCTTTATCCGAGTCCTCGTAATCAACTCAATGATCAATGGTGGTCTCCCAACTCCTTAGTCTAAACAATAAAATTAAAATAATTAGTAAAAAATATGAATAAAAATATAACTTAAAAATTAGTAATTTTACCATCCATGGACATGCTCCATGATACTAATACCTCCAACGATGTTGACACATCCCCTTTTCGGATGCCCTCATCTTCTTAAAAGTTGGATTATCCTTGAATTCGGCGAATCCCAATATGTAAGATGTTCGCAAAACCTCTACGCCTATCCGCTTAGGGCGGATACCATGAAGCTCATAATTCTCCATAACCCGCGCATTATATCGGAAAATCTTCTAGAAGTTACGCTATAATATATTTTTCCCTAATTTTCTCGTTCAACGGATCCCACACATTTTTCCTACAATTTTGTATGACATTAAAATAAAAGTTTAGTAATTATCATTAAAATGTGACTTAAATAACAATACTAAAAATATATTAAATTTACAACTTAAATAAATAACAATACCTTAAATTTTTAAACCATTCTTCTTTATTTGTAACCTCGCCAAAGTTCCTCAAAATGATTTATACATCTATTGGATTATATAATTAATAACCTTAGCGGCAGTCAGGCTATTGCAAAACTAAACAACAAGATTTTGAATAAACAATATTAATTATAAATTTATACAAAAATTAAAATGAATATGTACTTAAATAAAAGTTTATATAAGAAACTTACTTGCTTCCTTCGGGCAAATCCATAACCTCCGTCAATGACATGAATCACTCGGATCATCTCTCCCGAAGATCGGCTCCATCTATATCATCAACTACCACATCGCATCACTCGGCCTCACGTGCGGTACATGTGTAGGATGTGGGGTGAATCCGACGCTGTATGGGATGTGGGGTGCGTGATCCTCCGGTCTATCTAGGGCGTGGGGTGCGAGATCCTCCAGATGCGTGGCGGGAATGGTGGATCGTCTAGCTTTGTGGGGACGTGGACTGGGATCGTCCACACCGGTCGAGCGTGGACTGGATCCTCCAAATGTATGTGGAATATGGGTCATTGGACCCTCCGCTATTGGAATGATGAAGACATATGTGTGGGATATGCGGGTCCCCCACCGTTGGAATGATGAAGGCACATGCCAGTAGAAATGGAAACGGGTCCTCTGCATTTGAAGGATGAGGGACACCATCTGCTGGAAGATGAAGGCATCTAGGTCGATGTGAAAGGAAAACTAGATCCTCTGTCTTCCGAAGGATGATGGCATCCGATTCGGTGGGAAAGAAAACTAGATCCTCCCATCTTTGGAAGGATGATGGCATCTGAGTCGGTGGGAAAGGAAACAAGGCCTCGGGTGGCACAAAGATGCAGTACCCGGACGGAATGTGGGAGGTAATGGGACAAAACTACGAGTCTTGGCGGGGACATGGGATCAACTCGACTGGGGGGCACATGGTGATCGAGGAGACTCATGTTACACTACCCTCGGACGTGAGACTTCTTACCGCTATCCTTATTCTTAGGTGGCATTTACCTATTTATATATTTTCATAAACAAAGATAATAAAGTCATTAACATCAATAGATATTCATTAACACATTCAATATATACATGTTCAATAGATATTCATTAATATTACATTAAGTGATTAATTAATCTAAATTTTCATGCTCGTTATCCATATCATTTTCATCATCTGATGTAATATTGTCCTCGGATTCAAACTCTTCATCATTGTCTTCATCCACATTATTATCAACCAACAATTTAGACGCATCAACTTGATGTCCCTCAAAAGTTGTATCAGACAAACTTGTAATGTCTTCTGCTGCAACCACATCATTAATCTGTTCAACGTCATCAACTTGGTAGGCAGCATCTTCCACTAGATCTCCAGTTTCAATATGACCTAGCGGTTTTGTTTTTATTACAACACACCATCCTTTTTTACGTATTACAAATGAAGGATAAGGAACATAATAAACTTGTCTAATAATATGTGACATTATGAAAGGGTAATATTCTTTGTATCTCCGGTTCATTTGAATCTCGACAGAACCATATGACTTGTCTATTTTTGTGCCTCTAGTTGGATCATACCATTCACAATAAAACAAGACAACTTTATTTTCCGAGTCCAAGTAATTGTATACCAACTCGTAGATATGTTTAACAAATCCATAGAAGTCGTCTTCACCGCCATCTATAACTCCTTTTACAAATACACCACTATTTATGGTTTTTTTCCTTCGGTCCATGCCTCGATTGTGAAATTTATATCCGTTCACGAAGTATGTGTGCCAATCATTTGCGCTTTGGATAGGGCCTTCGCCAAGTTTCTCAAATGGAGTATTTACGAGTTACCGCAAGGCGCTAGAAAATGTTTGAACCAGAGGAATTGAGCATGAATGACACGATGTTGTTGTACATCGGTACTATGAAAATAGGCATTGTTAAATTCCCTACAAACACACCATAAGTTTAATAAGTTTGGTATACACACATTGCCAATAGAGTTAAAGGTTTGGTAAACTTACTCAATATATGGTTTAACTTCATCGCGATTGATCAAGACATGGACATCTGCGGTTGCATTTCTTTGGGTCAACTAATGCACACCCTTCTTCTGGAAGGTCGGCTGAAAGCCCAAAGACGATAAGAAAAATTGACTCTCGATTGACATTTATAGGATTTAGTATGATTCTAGGAGTTAACATCAAGTGATTGAAATAGTAGACCAAAAAATGTGATGTTTCAGTGCAAGTAATGTGCACATATAGATCCTACACTCTAGCTTTATTTTCACCGATCTCTTGAATCACCCATGAACCTTTCAAGCGGATACATCCACCTATATTGAGCAGGTCCACAAGATAAGCTTCATATGCAAGATGCAGTAAATGTTCCATGGAGTCAAAAGAAA